>OZ026841.1:27690398-27782898 GCA_964023205.1 Lutraria lutraria | reverse complement strand
AAATTCCTATAATCTAAACAAAATATTTTTAAATATATATTTTCCTTCATATTACTGTGTTAATTCATGTTCTTAGTACAAAACATAACCAAAAAACTAAAAAAAAGAAGAAAAAAATTTGGTCCCAGTGAGGTTTGAACCCATAGCCCTCAAGGAATTTGTCAATTGTACGTAAAATGATGAAATTGAGTACTTTTCAAAATGGAGGTAATGCATTATACATCTAATACCTTAAACATTTTTGTGGAAAAAAACAACACTTTTAATAACAACATTACAACAAAGATATCCTATTGCATAATTACAGTGTTCATGAGCTATCAAACTCAGCAGCAGCAGTACTGTTGATGTACATGTTAAATTCTTCAACAATTTCTCCCACAGATACAGACATTCTACTGAGATTTAACTGCGCGACACACGCATTCACAAACAGACGTCGCATGACGCCCTCCTGGGAATTAAACGCAACATGTAAGTAGGGCACACACAGTCCAATATTGAACTAACTTGGGAAGCCCTTGCTCACAAACCACATGCTCTATACAATGTTCCAGGAAGTTCTTCACGCGCTCTTCAGCTGTCCTAAGTATTGCATCGTCTGAATGTTCTAACTTCAAACATTGAAGAACTTCCTGGACGGTAGGCGTCATCATCCTATATATTTCAGTGATTGTTTCTTCCCCGACGCCGACCCACAACCCGGGATAGGTGTTCATACCCTGGAACATAGATCCTAGAGCATATAGTGGTTTGTAAACAAGGGTCATTTCCGCACACCGTTGAATACACTGTCGATACTCATTGAGAGGTAGTGTCCATGTCATACCGTTATCTGCAAAAAATGACATTAGTGTCAATTGGTCTGCTGCTGTCAACTCCTCATCACACATCACTTCCTTTAAGGATTTCTTATTTTGTGGGCTGATGTAATCATTTAGAGACATGATGATTTCTAACGAACACGTTCTTGTCAGAACTGCCACCACAGACGCCTGGCATATGTGTATGGGGAAATAACCCACAAGTACAAATGCGTGTACCAAGACTTTCCCCAGCAGATGAAACATTTCAGCACATACCAATTCTGGGTCCATTCTTGGCACACACTGGGAGACGCCACTAAAAAATCTCTCTGTTACCATCATAAAAAAGGTACAATATACCTCCAACTTCACTCCATCCAAATCTAGGGCTGGCTCTCCTTCGACCTTCATTTGGATGTGATGGTGTTGAAGGTCCGAGTCTGACTGGTAGGCGTCAATGAGATCATTCACAAGTTCTCTTCAAACGGTAATTTTCTCTTCAGGTAAAAGGTTCTCTCTAACACCAGCTGTCCGAGTCAGCAACTCATCAAAGGCTATAAAAATAATTTTAAAAATATATATAATATTATATAATTGCTTGTTTATAAAGGTCTATGACAGTATAAGTTTCCTAATACTAAGTTCATGAATTTAATTTAAATCATACATCATCTTTAATGTAAGACCTTCCGATAACAGTATTGCATTATGTTCCTTTTTCATTTTTAGTCAGTACTCTACCGATGTATACACAAGAGGGGACATATTATGTAATATAATAATTATGAATTACATAGGTTTATCCGTCCATCAGACTGCATCAAATTGGATTCTGTCATAATTTTTCGAGTAAGGTTAATTAAACTTAGGATGGACATGTTAATAAACATTCTCTTAATAATAGCGTAAGTCCAAACAGGCCTTGTTGATAAATAGTATAAAGTTATTTAATGCAATTGTAAACATCATAATATAGACTCATAAATATGTACATTTCAGCCGTAAGTATAAACTCTGATATATGTACATACATAGTAAATATAAACTCAGAAATATGAACACACAGTCGTAAGTAAGTATAAACTTAGTAATATGAACATACAAATGTAAGTATAAAAACCGAAATATGTTTATACATACGTAAGTATAAACTCAGTAATATGAACATACAGATGTAAGGATAAACTCAGTAATATGAACATACAGATGTAAGTATAAACTCAGTAATATGAACATACAGATGTAAGTATAAATAAGTAATATGAACATACAGACGTAAGTATAAACTCAGTAATATGAACATACAGATGTAAGTATAAACTCAGTAATATGAACATACAGACGTAAGTATAAATAAGTAATATGAACATACAGATGTAAGTATAAACTCAGTAATATGAACATACAGACGTAAGTATAAATAAGAAATATGAACATACAGATGTAAGTATAAACTTATTAATATGAACATAAGGACGTAAATATTCGATCATAAATATGAAGTAAGTATAGGCTAAGACATAATGAACATACTCATTAAAGTATTGACTCAGAAATATGAACATACAAGTCATATGAAGGTATACACTCAGCAATAAGAACATTTATAAGGGCGAGTATTTACCTACAAACCTAATCATATAAGAACTTTTTTTAATGGCGGTGAGAGTTTGAGTGGCCTGGGAAGAAATGTTAGTCGAAAGATGTAGATTTATAAAATGAAAAAAATGGGTGAAAACTGGTCTGGTGGAGAGAAATGACAAAGACAACCATTCAATCCGGTGAAAAGTGGCCCGAGGGGATTGGCCTGTTTCACCGGGTCAATTATTTGACTTTATATGATAAAGTGAGGTTATATTTCTAACCATTGGTCTTTTTATGGTTGTATATAACTTTCAATTCCTAGTAACCCAATTCCATTATAACACAAAAGCTCGTGTTGAATCAATGATTTATTCATGATTCATTCTTCATATTCAGTTAAATGTTGAGTTATGGTCTAAAATGACTGATGATAACTACAGTAAAATATTTTTGCATCCTATTAATGACTACATCTAGTGTAGATCAAAGAATGACTCAGACCCAGAACCTTTCAACCCGATGAAGACATAATTATGTTAAACCAATGATATTTAGATGGATAATTTTGTAGTATTCGATGAGATAGACAGAGAATTAAATTTAAATGAAATCAATAAGTGTATAAGATACGCCCGTGATTTTGTCAATAAATATTATAAAATGATTGACTAATAAGGATGTAACGTGTAGATTTCATATCTAGCCAATATATGAGGGTTTTAGAGCTTAAATGTTTATGTGTATGACATTTGTGGACGTATGGAAATGCATTTAGTCTCATTCTCATTCTGGGTCTCAAGACGAAAAAAGGCACCCATTTCATACAGTTATGGGCCTGTCCTTCAGTTCAATATCGCTATATGCGAACATTGTATAGATAGGTCAGTGACCGAATAGTTAAGTTTTACTACTGGTTCAATTGCCTTGACTTTTGATGGCGATAACACAGTGAAATTCAAAGAAATAACAACAATGCCTACATGTACAGAGATAACTAACAAACTTCAAGGTTAAAAAGCGCTGAATTTGATACGATGGCCAGTAACTTTATATGTTCTCTCTAAAGGCAAGTGGGAAGTTTTAGTGCAATACCATTAGTGGTAACTTAGATCTATACTTGTACTTGCACGAACACTTTAACAAATATTGTCTAGTACTGATTGTCCGGAGCAGAAATAAGCATGCTTCAACTTTAACAGAAAATAACTTTGAACCATGTTGAAAATAAGCAATCTGACTAAAGTATTCGATCTTCCTTACGGCAAGATCTGATGACGGCCTATACCAGTTTCTATTTTCAAAAGTTGGAATTTCCATTATCACTATTTATATCTATTTATAATTCAGCCAATCGTATAACTCATTTCATAGGTACTTTGGCCGAAAGAACTCTCTACCTGACGATGTTATTTAAACGTTAGTAAACGTTAAATTATGTATAACATATTTGTCTGCAACCATTCGAACATAGTAGTATAGAAAATTTAATAAACACGCATTTGTCACATGGGCGCTATTCATTACATTTAGTTGTGTAAGAATAGGTGTTTGTGATAACTACAAGTCAAATATTGTTTTTTACTGCAGTTAAAAATAAAAACAGATCACTTTAAGAATTATGAAATTAAGGCACTGATTGGCTAGTGGAAAAGGTCACCTACGGTGAACTTCTACAGGTTGTCTTCAGATCCTCATAGCATAGTGGGTTTGAGGAAAATAAGGGATTAACACCTTACCAATAGCTGAAGCTCCGCCTTTTCCATGTGATGGGGATTCTGTTGAGAGTGTCTCTCTAGCGTCAGTGAATTCATCGTCGTGATCATCTTCAGCGCCATCTCCGATATCAGCTTGCTGAAAAAAAAATCATACATGTGAATGGATAATCTTTGTATATATGATTTTTCAAAAGAGACAGTTGTCATTGTCAATGGTTCTGATTTATAAACCAAATTTATCTTTTTCTGTATATATTGTTGTACGGTCACTAGCCACTAGTATTGACATAGTATACAAATGTACGAGGGGGGATCCAAAAGTTTTGTCACTGCCTCTGTAACTCGGCCTGTATTTAAGATATAACAATCAAAGTCGGTGTACATGTAAATTAATGTATTACAAAATACTATACAAAATTTGGTGTACAAGTAACAAATACTTACATAAATTACAATGTATTGTCTGAAACATATGAGCGACCATCGCCGCACACCAACGACGTCAACAACGTTATTTTACAATTCACTCGACGCCGTAGCGTTACTCCTTCTCAAAATAGCGACCAGCGCACTCAATACAATGCCTGTGTCGTGCAATCCACTTCTGAAACACTTAATCAAACCATTTGGATGGGAGTCTAGAGAGAATGCGGTTACTCTCTGTCTGCAGTTCTTGTAGGTTATCGAAACGTTGCCCCCTTAGCTCTCCCTTCAGATATGGAAACAGAGCAAAGTCGCACGGAGCCAAGTCCGGGCTGTATGGCGGGTGGGAAAGTGTCTGTATCCCGAGGACATCCATGTTCAAACGTGTCTCGTGCGCAGTGTGTGGAGTGGCGTTGTCATGGTGTAATATACAACCATCGATGTCTGTGTAGAAGTGGTTCCGTTTCTTCCGCAGCGCCGTCATCAGATCACGCGTCAGGACCTGAAGTGTACAATCGAAACACAAGCTTAATAAATAATGTGTTTTATTTACAAATGTAATTCATAACTATTAATATTTCTTTAGTACTCAGTATGATCGACTTAAATGAATTTAAAAGAAGTATAATTACCTTACAATAATAGGATGCATTGACGGATTGCCCCTTCGGTACGGCGTGGCTCAATACAACTCCATCCATGTCGAAAAACACAATAAACATGTGTTTGCCTATCGTCTTGGACACACGCGCCTTCTTAGGAGGAGGGGAGCTGTCTCGTTTCCACTGGCTACTCTGCATTTTGGTCTCCGGGTCGTAGTAGAAAAGCCAGGTTTCATCAACTGTGATAATCTTTCTGAGAAACTGATCACCCTCTCGATTGTATCGCCTTAGAAACTTCTCAGATTCTTGCACGCGCCGTAACATTTGTTCATCAGTGAGCAAACGAGGCACCCACCTAGCGCTCACACGTCTCATCTTCAAGTTTTCGGTGAGTATACGCTGCACAGTGCCTTAACTGAAACCCGTGCGTTCAGAGAGTGTCCCAACAGTAATACGCCGATCCTCCTCAATTGCGTCGGAAACAACGTTGACGTTCGCGTCTGTCCGTATTGCTGGCCTTCCGGCCCTTGTGTGATCCTCCAGGGACTCATCTCCCTCTCGAAATCGCTCATACCATCTATAAACAAGTCTTCTATTAACTGATTTATCACCATATGTCCCGTTTACAATTTCTACTGTTTCTAAAGGCGATTTTCAGAGCTTGTAGCAAAAAAGCAATATTGCGCGTTGCGGCGTTTTTTCAAGTTTCGACATTTTTTTCTTCCAACGGCTTACAATCAACTGGCTTTAGAAAGCGTTAACGTGCATTGACGTCATTAGAAATTTAACTGCTGCTTACTGTATGACATGATGTCACGTCAGGAAAACTACGTCTGATTTCGCGCGTTATTTTTGCAGTAATTAAATTTTCAAATATGGTAAGCAAATTAATGTATTCTGTAAATTCGCGTGCGGCGGGTGCGTCACAGAGGGTTCATTGCAACACTCCCTGCGAGCGCGTTTTTAGTGAAAGTAGGTTCTTTTTTGTTCAAAATAATTAAGAAGATATTGGTGCATTTATATATGGCAAAAACTAACTCAATCTGACGTTACATTTTAGCATAATCGAAGCAGTGACAAAACTTTTGGATCACCCCTCGTATGTCTTCATTGAGATTTAAAAAAGCTTGCATCTAATTTTGGTTCAAATTACATATCCAACTGAAAGAAGTAAATGTTGAAATTTAATTTGTAATAAGTGAAATACCTCGATTGAAATCGAGATGTGAAATACATCTGGACCGATCAGGCAGCACTCCCGCCCAATCGATGCAGCAACGAACGTATGGACGTACTGAAATCGGAAAGTAATACAAACTATACATGTAATCCAAAAAATGCATTGGCGACAAAAACATTTGCTCAACAACAAGAATTTGTTTTATTCTCGTTATTCTGACGATAAAGTTATTATTTATTTCTAAAATTGATATAAATTAGGGCTGGGAACGAATATGGTTTATGATATTCGAATATTCGTTTTTCATATTCGAATATATTCGAATATTCGTTTTCATGGCTAGTTTGTTCCAATCCGATGAATGTGTCTGTTCCTATACATCGTGTCCGAAATCGGTTGCGTCCGAATATTATGCATGTTACAGTAGAGAGCTTAACTATGAAGTTAACTTTTTATCGAAAACTAATTACAGTGGTATTGTATATCTTTTTTATTGATTCTAGATGTTATGAATATTTCTGTCGACATTGCACTAGATAGAAAAAACATACAAGTGTTTGTGTTCCGTTGGTTGTTTATACGTACAACTATAATGAAGGGAGGTATCTGTAACGAGTTGCAAGTAACGTGTTTATATTTTATCAACAGAAATTATGAGTACAAACATGTCTTTTTAAAACATCTACATTTGCAAGAATTAATTGTTTCCAAGTTAAGTTTTTAATTTCCCTTGAGTTAAAACGAGCAAAACACGTCGTTATATAAATACCTGTCAATTTGATGATGACGCGTATTTGGCACAATGTTACAACTTGCACGATTATTTACTGAAACAAAAGGGCTCCAAAATTGGGCCATAGAATGTCGGCGTTCTTAATATCTTTGATACCGACTTTTAAAACAACTTGCCGCTTTGATTAAACCGAAACGATAGTTAAATGAAAAAAATGGTAGCGTGTAATCTGTGTACGGACTGACGTTTGAAGTCCTTAATTCGTAACATAAACACGTGTCATTAACAGTGATTCATATTTTTAATTGATATGGTGCAAGCACATCATTTAATGCAAAAGACCAGTGCATTAAGTGTTTTATTCTTGTCTATCACGTGTTTGGACTAATTATCAGTTGAACGGATTAACAAATGATCGCTCCGGGCTATTGGTTATCTTGACGTGTTTATGGGGGTATTGAGAATGGTGCGATCAACAAACAGTTGGTTTGTGACATTTTGTGCGTACTTACCAATTTTGGACCGACTTTTATGGAATTTATTCACCTTTTAACGACAGAGTTTTAAACATTTTTTGCTACTAAAACTGGCTCGAGACGTTGAAATTTCATATTATTATTTTCGAATATTCGAATTCGTTTTTCATATTCGAATATTCGTCGAAGTTCCGAACATTCGAATAAAATTCCCAGCCCTAATATAAATACATACATAATACAGTTGATGAGAACTTGCAGTTTCATAATTGCGAATAGATTCATATATCCATACAGACGAATATTAAGATCTCAGAAATAGGTTCATATTACTATTTAGTACAGACATCGATGCAGGTACTTATATTATTCATGTACCAATTGAGTGATAAATTGATATCTAATCATAGGACACAAAGGCTTTACTTATTACCTTGCATGTGTCAGTGATGTTAAACTGTCTACATAGGTCAGCAGACTGATGGCAGAATATCAGACAAACACCGTCAGCTGGTTCTTCTGTCATCTCTTCAATGATATGCGCACGGCGCTGCAAACGTGAAAACATTGCATATTAATAAGTTACACTTCGAATAAAAATTTCAAAACAGGTTATAGGTATATGTAGTTACATCTTCGTCTTTTGCTGATACACATTAACTTCTATGTAATACATTGAACTAAAGGAAGAAATTTATGCTGGCATTGTAATATTTACAGCAAGACACTGTAATACATTTCGCTTTTTTTTTTTAAATGAGCACCTAAGTCGTATGTGTATACCTCAATTAACTGACATAAGAAAAAAATCTATAATGTATGTACTTGTATATAAAAAAAAGACTATAAAAAAAACCAACATAGATATTGTTAGCGACTGTCTTTCAATGCTATTAAATGCATACATGTCTAAGTAAAAGTATATTAATGTACCTGTTCAGCTTCTGCATCTGCGTCCAATCATTGTTGCCTCCTGCGTCTGGATCTTAGACTGAGCCTCCCTCTAGCGTCTCGCTGTAACTGCTCCTGAAACCATTCACAAAGACATTTTAATATAACAACGCAACTCATGTCTAGAATAATTTCTTTGTCAAGAGTTGAAATTTGCTAAGCAAATTTGTAAACTGTGTAGATAACAATTTGTTCACAAAAGCGTAATTATATAATGTGTGAATAACACTGTTATTGACAAGAAATTTGTAAGTTTTTAGTAAACTAAAGAGGAAATGTAGCATTATTTTTATTGATATTGACATTTATAAAAAAGCTCATTAAAATTTTGCTAAGCAGGAGAAGCAGTTCTATTTGGTTTTAAATAGTTCAGAGATTTCCAGTATTGTTTGGGGTTTGAAGATTGCATTGAACGTAGTTTACTTGCCTTTTTATGCTTATTCTCTTTAATATAGAAATTTATGGTTTGTCTATAAGACATACCGGTACTAGTCTTGTTAAGCAGACACTTATCATAGTTACTTGGATTTATAATTAATATATATAGTTCTTTTTAGTTCTTTTTACACAAACCATATATTGAGAAAGTTGTACAAAATGTGTACATTATGTGTTAACCATGTATAAAAAGCCTGAGAGTTGCAGCTATACTGTATTTATATTGTCTTTTCAGTCAAGTATAACTGATTCAAGTTTAAGTTTGCTACATAATTACAACATTTGTATTATAAACTCAAATATTGACCAACCTCTGTAATTCAGCCTATCACAGTTGAGGGCACTGTGGCAACAGTAGCTTCATTAAAGTGACATACATTGGATCGTCGGTTGTTTTCAATGGTTTCCTTAATGAAAGTACTTTGATGTTGACAATGTAGGTCACGGTTACTATAGCAATTTTTGTGAGATGGGAGTAGCTCCCCTTTAGTTAGCTAAAGCCTATGAAGTCCGTACAGGAACGGGAATGGTTCAGGCGTTAAAGGGAGCTGTATAACTTTATTATATAATCTAATACACACTATATTTGTCATATGCAAAACGTTTTCACCTGTGTAGGTACAGGGGTCGAATATGAGCGGTGAGTTCCTCTGGCAGCTCGTTTTCTAATGATGCTGCATACATCCATGATATCTTCTCTAGACAAACGATGTCTGGATAAAATCACATCGTCGTGGAGGTCCTCGGTACCTCGTAGTACCCTAAACTAGCGATGTGCTCTTCACGAACGGACGTGTATGGCGGCCATTTTTACGACTTAAGACAGCCTCGGACCTGTCTTAAAAGTTACGACAAAAACAGGGGAACTTACGACGTTGCAGCTAAGACAAACGTTGATAAAACGCCTTTGTCGTAACTTGAGTGTCTTACGACAGACTTACGACAGACTTACGACAAAAATCGGCTAAGATTGTCGTAAGACATGTTGATAAAACGGGCCCCTGAAACATAATTTTAATATGATTATAGTTATCTTACCAAAACACCTAAAAATCACTCATTCCTAAAAAATAATATTTATAAGTTATCATTCGTGAATTCCTAATTCCTAATTATTAATCAGCGGTCAATTTCTTCATCTATTTATAACAATATCTACACCAGCTTCACTCTTGTATCATTATTCCAAATATTATACTTTTAATGTTGTTGATTTTTAATTTTTGAGTTATCTCTCTTTAATTGCTAGGTATAATTGATTATGAACATAGTAAGGTTGATTTCAACTAAATATGATGACAGTATCGTCGGCATACAAGAGAATAAATAGTTTCAGAAAATATGAGATTCATCAATTATATATTCCTTATAGTTATACCATCTATGTTTTTATTTCTTAGGAACTGATCTAAATCGTTTAAGAAAATTGAGAAAAAAAATGGTGATAAATGTTCTCCTTGTCGTATACCTCTTAGACAATGGAACAATTCTGATGTTTCTTGTGAGTTGGACATTTTAGACTTTACATTGCTATACGTATTTCACATAATTGAAAGCATTTACCTGTAATATTTTTATTCATAGATCTGGATGCCAAACAGTTTTCAAGGTCCCACCGCATTTTGATTACAATTACCTGGTTTTCGGAACAATATTGCGCCGCGTTGTGACTGGGAGAACCAGCGGGGTAGATAAAAATCTAGCCGCGTCAAGGGGAGTCACTCTTAGCGGTTGTTGCGGATATCATGGCGTATGTCACTCCTTCTCTTTTTTCAGATTACCTGACCCGTTTTCAAGTAATTTACAAAAGACAATATTTGGACAAAATACGACCGGGTTATTAAAGTTTGGGTAATATCACATGTGAAAAGTGCAAAATTGCCGGAAAAAAACGATTCCTGACTTCGAGCTCCTATGGGGGAAAAGTGACCAAGAGGGTAAAATAGCCAAGAATCATGATGCAATACTGTTATTACATAGGGGAAAAGTGGCCTAGATGGGGAAGAAATGGCCTAGAATCATAATGCAATACTGTTATCATTAGGGGGGGGGGGGGGGGGGAAAGTGGCCTAGATGGGGAAGAAATGGCCTAGAATCATAATGCAATACTGTTATCATTAGGAGGGGGGGGGGGAGTGGCATGGGGGGGGGGGAGAAATGGCCTAGAATCATAATGCAATGCTGTTACTATTAGGGAGGAAAAAGTGGCCAATGGGGGAAGAAATGGCCTAGAATCATAATGCAATACTGTTATTATTAGGGTGGGGGAGTGGCCTAGATGGGGAAGAAATGGCCTAGAATCATAATGCAATACTGTTATCATTAGGGGGGAAAATGTGGCCAAGGGGGGGAAGAAATGGCCTAGAATCATAATGCAATAAAGTTATTATAAAAAAGGCCTAGGCCAATCTTTCCCCGGGAAGAAAAGGCCTAGGCCAATTTTTCCCCGGGGAAAAACTGGCCGGGGGAAAAAATAGACTGCTATACCGGTAAGTCTATCAACTGCTTGCCATAGTTATTAATACCATTGTCTACACAATTTCTAACAATATTGACATTCATCAGGTCATTAAATGAGTCTATATTCTCATCATTTGCAACACTTAAGTCAAATGTTCGAGTTAGCATTTTGTCCAAGATTTAATAGTCATGTAAATTACATGGCCATTAATGTAAAAGCCATCATTCACCAAATGCACTGTGTTGTCTTTATTTTGTCTTGCCTCGTTAGCAATTGGAAATAATGATTTGCATCTTTGCTGCATTTCTATGGGATATTGTTCACTTATGCAATACTGTTTATCTGTTAAAAGCTCATGAGATTTCTGTTTGATCATTTCACGTTGTTTGTAATACGTGAATTTTGCTATTATTGGTCTGGGTCGGTAGCTGTCTGCACGGTACTTTCCCAGTCAAAACTAATATCTTCATTGACATTTGAATTGTCTTTAATAACCAGTACGTTTTATATTGTTTTCACAGTTTTCTTTTTCAATGTTGTAGTTTGCTGACTCTGGTATGCTGCCAAACAGAAGATTCTCACGCATGCTACACCACTGTAGATCAGTAAGGTTTTCATCAGTTTGGTATACTTTTGAATGTAGGTCACAGTGCTTGGTGTTTATAGTTTCTATGTTTTGTTCAATGTTTCTTAATCTTTTGTCAAACTCATCATTGTTACAGGTAACCCGGTCTAGCATATCGCTGTATTCTGTATTGTTAGATCTTTCACTTGATTTTGAACTCGATCAACATTTGAACAATTTTTTTCAATATTGTTTTTCATGATTGGTAGTTCTGTCTCTTTAATCTCTAATTTATTAAGTCTTTCATTTTGTTGTGCTAAATAATTTTCAACCAACTGCCATCGATGATCTTGTTTTTCCAGAGTTGCTTGTATTTGTTGCAGTTGGTTGCCCAGGGCGGTACAAAGTTCATATCATATCTTGCTTGGTTTCTTTGTGATTGGTCATCTTGTCACCTCTCTAATTGGTTCAGGAAGGTCTGTTGGTTCAGTGTTTGATGTTCACTTGAATGAAGGTTATGAATACCAGCCGCTTATTATTGTCTTGCACATTGATGGTCATCACTTTGATATAATAATTTCATAGATTGGCCAACTATGTTAGTTAATGCAATTAACTGGTTGTTTTGGGTGATGCATTTAAATTTTTATGAGTAGCTCCATCAGTTTTATCTTGATTTGCTTGATTTGTATGAGTACTAGATTTTTTCTTGGGTTTGCCCATGCTTCATTAAGCTGTAATTTGATTAACACTATGACGATGCACGATTTCTTGTGCTTTGCTCACTTTGTGTATTACACTAATACTTGCCAAGTCAAGTGTGACAAATTTTTGAGTATATACCTTGGTAGATTATCGGTTTTTACCCCACCTGGTATAAAATAAGAAGCGATTACAGAGAAATTTTCAATGTCCAATAGCACAGTTACCATCCATACCTGTCCAATGACCCTTTAGATTCCAATTTGAATAGTTCTCAGAATATTGTCCATGTGTTTATATCTGAATTATATCACTTGGTTTTGATTTTAAATCAACATTTTTGCTCACAGTTTTTGTTTACATTGTACGTACTTGTAAGTCACATGGTATACTGAGACATACATAAGACATGTATGACAGCTAGTATATATCAAGTAGATACAGGAAAATATACATTTAACAATAGATGAATTTTAAGGCATGGTGAAAATTACTACAGTATTATATCACATCTATAATTACATAGTACATATAAAGTATTAAAATCGTATAAACAGTAATGGACAATACAACAAGAAAAATATGTAAACACTGTAACAGAACCAACAACAATTAGGACAATTAAAACTGGTTTGAATAGATCACAATAAGTGCAGGTGGTCATTGAATCGAAAATTGAGTTGTCTCCCTTTAATCAGCAAAATTGTTTTATACACATATAAGCATATCTAAGCTCTGGCAAAAATTAAAATAACAAGCAGGTAAATATACAAAGGCTTTGTAACATATGAGTTTTCCAAACAAAAGGCTGCAAAGAGATGGACACATAGATGGACGAGCATCCAAAATATACAGTTCTTAGAACATTAATTAAGGGAATCATACCTTCCAAAGGCCAATGTGCCAGTCAGGTGCAGACTTTGTACAGCAAGCTTCCATCATGTTGAACTGAATGCTACAATGCAGACCATTCATCATCAGCACTACATACCATAACTAAAATACAGTACATACTTAAGTTATTGAATAATACTGGAAATCTGAGCAATAAAAATCATACATAAAGTCACCGATGATTAAAGTCACAACATCTCTTAAAATTGGTATCATTTTTAAAGTACAAAAGACTTGGTTAACTTGTGATATTAAAATTGTTCTTGAAATGATACAGAAAGAACCCATATCTGATCTTATTTGGCTGTTCCTTCCCAGAGAAATAACAAACGAAATACAATATTTAGATTATTGTATGGAGGACAAATATTATATACTGTTTACTATTATCATTTGCCGAGTTTGCCATGTACCAACTTTCATTGGAAATCCATCACCCCTAACTGAAGTTAACATCAGGAAACCATTTAGGACAGACAGACGAACAAACAGACAGACATCGACAGACACTAGTGTCCCTCCAGTGCTGCAGGGGACTAATAACAAAGTATACATGTAAGTTTGCAAGTACCCAATCACTGACATTCTTATTCTGTCCAGATTAGTTGTTCATATGAAGTTTCACACTGGACTCACCAAAATTGCAGCATGGAAGTTACACTGTTCACCCCCTTTTATCACTAGAGTATGCCTCATCCAGCATGTAGAAAACTAGAGAACCTGCAGTAGAAATCACACTTTATTCAATGAAATTTAAATGGTGGCAGAGCAAAAAGCAAATACATTTGTACGAGGGTCATTCGTAAATGGACAACCTAACTTTTCAAGGTTATAATGATGTGATGGTTTTATAAATTTGTCATCACAAGAATTGATAAGAATTGTCTTACATATAAATAAGACAAACATTCTGACAAAGTTTGATGAAGATCAAATAAAAACCATGAAAACTACAGCATCCAATTATAACTGAAATCTACAGTGTTAACATGGTTTTTCATGAGATTTGACCTAGCGACCTAGTTTTTAACCCCAGATCACCCATGTTCGAACTCGTCCAAGATACTATAAAGACAAACATTCTGACAAGGTTTCATGATCATCCAATCAAAAACAGTGACTTCTAGAGTGTTCACAAAACAGAGGTTTTCTGAAAATGATTGCTAGGTCATCTAAAACTACAACGCGCATTTTCGTTAACCCGTTATTTACGTGCTTAATTTGGACAGATCAACATAAACAAGCACTAACTGTGAAAAAAATAAGGGTAAAACCAAGTGCAATATATGCCTCGCGGCAATCTCATTTGTTAGAGGTGCAAAGTTGGCGATGCGAATCGCAATCAGGATTAACAATCATATCTGACACGCGACTTCCACAATTAAATTTTGAATGACTTAACACCATCGACAAAATGTCTGAGGACATATATAAACCAGTCTATTCAACTATTCCGGAGGTTAAAATTGCAATTTATACACTTTCGCCACTCGTAAATTTTTGGAGCCACTTTGGTCGGACTTTCGCCAAGTGGCGATCGACAGCGTGTGGGCATATTTCCATCCCTTTCAAAGACAGTTACCGGTATAAAAATCTATCTGTAAAAAAGTTAATGTCCATCACTGCCTATTTCTTATGCAAATTTAACGACTTTAATGTGTAAGATTTTTTACCCCTCGACTCCATGAAAGCTAAACTTAATTGACATGTACATAAAAACTCGATTACACATTGGCAAGATTACGTCAGAGGAGATTATGTCAGAAGCGCGGTAAAGATAAAACGGTTACTTTGCAGCGACAGCGTGTTATTGATTTTTGACATGTAGTTTAACTAGTGCAACTGACTACAATATTTATCGTAGTAAAGCGCGCCGGGAATGACTTGATTAATATTGCATTAACACCGCGATATTTTTCGATGGCAAGTGTTGCAATTTCATTCATCCAGAAAATCTTTGGATACGGTATTCCAGATTTTTTTTTTCTGTAAAATAGGGTCACAATAATTGCCCCCCTTTTGGAAAATGCATCGCCCCCGGGGGCTTTATTCGGGGGAATGTGGTATGTGGTTAATTTGTCCATATATTATGTTGTGGAAAGGAGCAGAATCATTCATCTGATATAATTATAGATATTAGTTCCAATTTATAATGATTGTTTATGTTAATCTATGAGCTATGCTATATGCGTTGGCTTGTTTATGTGTGAGCTGTGCTATATGCGTTGGCTTATTTATGTGTGAGCTGTGCTTTATGCGTTGGCTTGTTTATGTGTGAGCTGTGCTATATGCATTGGGTCGTTTATGTGTGAGCTGTGCTATATGTGTTGGCTCGTTTATGTGAGAGCTGTGCTATATGTGTTGGCTCGCTTATGTGTGAGCTATGCTATATGCATTGGCTTGTTTATGTGTGAGCTGTGCTATATGTGTAGGCTCATTTATGTGTGAGCTGTGATATATGTGTTGGCTTGTTTATGTGTGAGCTGTGCTATATGCGTTGGCTCGTTTATGCGTGAGCTGTGATTCGAGCGTTGGCTCTTTTATGTATAAGATTAGCGCTCTTATTCTGAAGATTAGAACATTAAATTATTATTAAATTATAAATTTAAAGACAGTGTCGTACAGCAACTTAAAATCTAGACAATATAGACTATTTAAAAAATGATGCATTTACCCTCTTTGTTTTGCTCGAGGTTACGCTACCGAATACTAAAGACTATATATCCTATTTGTTGTTTCTTTGTCCTGTACCTTGTGATTAGTGAATAATTGATTTACTCTCCACACTAAGGGAGTTAACTAATTTTTTTATATTTGTTACCTTCTCAAACAAGAGGGCCAAGATGGCCCTATATCGCTCACATGACAATCACTGTTCACTCATTAAAACATTGTTTTGAACCGGTGACCTAGTTTTTGACCCCAGACGACCTATGTTCAAATTTGTCTTACATATCATTAAGACAAACAGTCTGACTAGGTTTGGTGAAGATACGATCAAAATTTGACATCTACAGTGTTAATAATAAGGTTTTCCTAAGATTTGACCTTGTGACCTGGTTTTTGACCCTAGGTGACCCATATTTGAACTTGTCCTTAATATCATTAAGACAAACAATCTGACAAGGTTTGGCCAAGATCCAATCAAAACCATGACATTTAGAGCTTTTACAAGATTTTTACCTAAGATTTGACCTTGTGACCCAGATTTTGAACCCGGCTGACCCATGTTCATCCTTGACCCACATATCATTGAGGTAAACATTTTGACAAGGTTTGGTGAAGATCCAATAAAAACTGTGACATCTAGAGTGTTAACAAAGTTTTCCTAAGATTTGACCTGGTGACCTAGTTATTGACCCCAGATGACCCATATTTATACTTGACCGTTATATCATTAAAACAAAAGATTTGACAAAGTTTGGTGAAGATCCAATAATAACTGTGAAATCTACAGTGTTAACATGGTTTTTCATAAGATTTGACCTAGCGACCTAGTTTTTGACCCAAGATGACCCATGTTTGAACTCGTCCAAGATATTATGAAGACAAACATTCTGACAAGGTTTCATGATCATCCAATCAAAACAGTGACTTCTAGAGTGTTCACAAGGTTTTCCAGCAATTTGCCCTAGTGACCTAATTTTACTACAGAAATTACCCATTTTCAAACTTGACCTACATATTATTAAAATAAACATTCTGACAAAGTTTCATGAAGATAAATTCAAAACAGTGATTTCTAAAGTGTTCACAAGGTTTTCCCTTATTTGGCCCTGGTGACCTAGTTTTTTACCCCAAATGGCCCAATATCGAACTCGTCCGAGATTTTGTTGATATTAACGTTCTGACCCAGTTTTGCTAAAATTGAGCCAAAAATGTGGCCCCTAGTGTGGTCACAACAAAAAGTTTGACGACGCACGACTCACAACGCACGACGCCGGACGGAGAGTGATCCTAATAGCTCACTTTGTCACTTTGTGACATGTGAGCTAAAAACATATTGCACTATGCAGCACATAGTACAATACCAATAGTGTAACGTGTACCGAGCGCAATACACTTAGTACAATAAACACAACCCTATAACCGGTCTGTAACTCAATATAATATACAGTTAGATATACAGTTGAATCTCGTTATGTCAAACTCGCTTATATAAAAATTTCGGTTATGTCAAACTGTTTCGTTGGGTCCCGATTTTTTTGCTCTTTCTCTATATGAAATTAATCCGCTTACCTCCAATTCACTTATCTCAAAATTTCGTTTATGTCAAACTAAATTTTTGTCCCCGTGACTCTAATTAGCATGTAGTTTGAGTTGTTTACCTCAAAGTTGGAGCAGATCAGCGAACAATGGACGCTTTCACACCTATCATGACATTTTGCTAATTGAACAATTTAAAGGCTTCGGGAGATTTATAATCGTGTGACAAACAGAGAACACATGTGTAGTGTAGCATGATGATCATAACTGTTATTTGACTTAACTAAAATTATGGTAGGTAAGGTAAAAAAATACGCACCACATATAACTTCGGCTGCGGTGAGTATCCGAATACTAGGATACTCGTAGGTTTAACTTCAAAATTGAGTACGATTACTTGCCACCTATGACAGTGTTAGATTCAAATCTTTGTAAAATGATCTTAGCTTGATAAAAATAATTAATTCTGAGAGCGGGATCGACGTTGCAACGAACGGATTCATATTACATTATGTACGGAATGCGTACACATCAGAAAATATGTAAAGCTAGACGCTCCGTTTTTTTTTTCGAATTCTTACAAGAAATTTCGTAAATAAGTATTTTATGTTGGGACATTAATTGTTGATATTAATTATTATGAATAGATACATAATTATTTTGTTTCTTCTCTACGTATGCACATGTTCAAGTGAAACGTAATCATACATGTATTGTAATTTTAGATAAAGGCTACTGTTCGTGCGTGTACACAAATAGTTTAAAACATATATTTTTATACAGTATTTGTTTATCTCAAATTTCGGTTATCTCAAACTGATTTCCACGGTCCCTAGAAATTTGAGATAACGAGATTCAACTGTACTAATTTTCCTTGGGCCTACCTTGGCATATTGATTGGTAACAAAAACAATGTACTATACATACAATATTTACAACAAATGGATGGAACTTCACTATATAACGTAATTCATTACACGGGACCAAACTTATACAACTAATGGCGTTCAACACGAACCACTATTCAGAACTACATGTATCCTCACATAGACTATCAACTACAGTCTAAAAGAGTTAGAGCGTAACAAGATTTGCGCCACAACTTATATACTACGGAGATCGTAGCTGACAGTAAGTTCAAACTCAGCTCTATCTTTCAACGACGCCCCGGTATCTAGACTATCTAATCTACCAGCCTATACCTACTGTATAGAACTATATACCCTCAAATAGACAATCAACTAGTACAGTCTGAATGCGTCAGAGCGCAATAAGATTTGCGCTACAACTTGTTTACTACAAACCCGTAGTTAACAATACAAGTTCCAACTCAGCTGTATCTTTCAACGACGACCCGGTATCTAGACTAGCTAATCTGCCACTCTCTCATAATAGCTAAGCTTTCTAGATGAGAACACGAGTAGACAGATTTTGTAGCTGTAATACGGACAAAGCCCCCGTCAATTGAAACAGTGATGTTGCTTTCACGTGAGTATATCCGCTACTAAAGCATTTCTCCTGCGACAATGGCTTATATACCACCTGCAGCGATTTCATTGGCTAATACCGTTCGGTAACTACCGCCAATCCTCGTATTTCTCCGTGACATATGCAAGCGCCTACCTTGCACAACTTTTAATAAGCGTTCAATAACTGTACTTCTGTGTACGAGTTTTCCATCACCCGTACGCTATAATATTATCAACCTACGTTGAATCATTCGTTAATTAAGTGATTGTAAATATATCTTGCCATATATATATACTTTTGGAGGTTCTAAAACAAGGTCTGAATAGTTTAACTCTAATCTATTTCAATACGAATTACAAATGCAAATTTAACATAAAGGGAAGTAACTGAATAAGAGATATGAAAAAGTACGTTTCGGCCGTCAGCGTCACAATAGTGAACAGACCAGAAAAGCCATGAAGTGCCGCACATAAATTTCATAGCAATTTAATACTTACACAAATATGAAAAGACTGGATGTTAAACATATGCCTACTGTTCCCTCTGCTAATCTGATTTTGAAATTCAAGATCGCTGCATTGTCAGCAGATTGTGTGCATGTTCAAAACGGGTTAGGGAACATTGACTAATAACTTCGTACACAAACAATTTGCAGAATGAACCTAGACTTCGACAAACCTTAATCAGCGGAATTTTCGATTCATAATATGACATTATATAAGAATAACCTTAAAATAAGATACAAATCAATTACAAAGATACTTCGCGAATTCGCGGAAATATATGACATTAATATAACTAGCATTTACAACACATAAAACAGTCAACAATCATACTGAATCGTTGAATACATCATATTTTATCAACAAGGATCAGCATTTACCATGTATCTGTTCATAAACAGCAGAAAACTGCACATCACATGCAAAGAACTTCCCGGAGATCTACTGGACGCTTGCTGATCATGATTCAACAAGGGAGACAATTCTGAATGACTAAAATCAAAGCACTGAAAGCTCCCATAACATGAATCATTCACAACCTCTCTCTCTCTCTGTCTAGAACATGGTTATCTAAGCTAAAAAGCAAAAAGAGTTAATGATAAACCAATCAAAATTAATCTATAGTCAAAATATTTATCACAAAAAATGCAATATCGATGCAAAGATTATTACCAACACTTCAATCAGCATTATACTTAACCTTTGGTGGTTTCAAAAGTGCTTCAAAATACACTTTTTATAGATAATATGAAATAAGGCACTGCCTAGAATGGGAATTTATACATTTATCAAAATTTAATTAGCGTCAAGCAGATTGATGTACATGTAGTTAGAATGTTTAATTAGCAAGTCGCTCAAATTTGAAGTAGGCCTTAATGACACTGCTTCGCCGTGAACCCAAAACAAACTAAATTTGATTTTTACGGTTATGAAAGTCAGATCGGGATTCGAACCCGAATTTCCGCATAGCCAATTACTGGCCTGGGTTGCTCTATCCAATTAAGCTATCTGACCATAAAATTATGTGTAAACTAAAATTCTATAGATTAATTCATTATTTAATAATAGTTAAATAATTTATTCAAAAGTGAGGAAATTAACAAACATAAAACATTTGTTTTGAAATAAACGATGATTATTACATAATCCCACTAAATACCAGCTGTGACAAGGACTTATATGTATGTATATGTGTTAAAAGTATGAATGGTTAAATTAAAAGTTGTGAACATGTACAGTACCATGTTTTAAATACCAGAATAACCTCGGGGCCATTACCAGAATCAAAGATGTATAGTATAGTTCTTTAACATAATATACTGAAATACACCTACAAATATGGGATTACACCTGTTACTTACTGGGGACAGTTATATTTGTTATAAATATTATTAAATAGCACCTGGACATGAGAGCAATATTATAACAATCCTTGCAACTTTATATCATACAGTGACATGATATTATACCTAAAAATGATACTATAAGACATTGAAGGTTATACACATAATAGTCAATGTAATTAAACAAGAAATCAAAAGAAATAAACTTAAACAAAGACTATGATCCTTTTTTGGTGTTCAAATCCACCAAGCCAGATAATAGTACAAAATGTGCACTTTCCAAAGTTTTTTTTATTATGAGTTGAAGAAGTCTAGTTGATATAAGATTATATCACGCCTCCTACAAAATACTCGTCTGTCATTGGATGATTTGACGTCACGTGGTGACCTAATATATCCTATATTAGGTTAACAGAATATATTAGGTCTGTAATGGAGTCATTTATGTTTATATATTGGGTCTGTAATGGAGGCTTTTATTGGAAATGATGATGAGGAAGGTAGTCTGCGTGATATAATCGTTACAGGGATAGTATCTGACCCGATACGGGATATACGGGTCTGTGAAAAACCATATCGGGACTCGACCTTCGGTCTCGCCCCATATGGTTTTCCACAGACCCGTATATCCCGTACCGGGTCAGTTACTAACCCTGTAACTATTAATATCACACAACTGACACCAGATATTGGAAGCGACTTTCATGCCACACTTGCCAATAGCCTTAGAGAACTACACGTATTTTTAAAAATATAAATGCACCCGACACCAGAATGATATCGGTAGTGAAACTTTTCAATATATAAAGAGGAAATTGTGCAGTACTATTTGCGATTATCAAGCATCTATTCACTAGACAGTGCATATATATTGACTTAAATCTCAAGATTAATTGGCGTATCTTATATTTATCGTCATATACAAGATCAAAATTATATATAAAACGTATAACAAAAGGAAGGAATTGCCGTCATACAAAATGATTCACTATCACGGAATGTGTGTGTATTCATTTATGTGTATTGCTTGTTTGAAGAAAGTATCAAAATAGTCAATATCTCAGATGAAAAGATCTGGTACTAGTTTGGGGTAATTATGTACCTATTCCAGAGACAGTGCACTGACTAGACGCCTTAATTTATTAGCTTATTAAATGAAAATACTTTGTAATCCAAGCAAGTAATGAGTAATTAACGCGAAATATCAATATATAGTTTCAGTGAGTATTATACATGTAGTTAATAGCATACGACCGAAGTTTTAATGTGTTGGGTTTCGAGTAAAATGTAAAGGTTTTGCTTATTTTATTGTTTCCCCTATTAAAAGGGTCAGTCAAGTTGGCTTATGAGACATCGATTTTTTGTTTGCACAGTACCCCCAAATCCCTTCTCCTTGCATTGGGCGCCTGACGAAGACAGGGCTAAGACAAGCATTAGCATTTAACTAGTGGACGGCTTACAAACCGACCGTATCAGTTCTAACCCAGGGGTTCAAACCTTCGATCTCCAGCTCCGAAGACGGACATCCAACCGCTCGGTCACGGTCGAGTATTAGATTAAGATCAAATTTACGGGTTTCGAATACTAATACATTATATGAAAGAGATTAATGTGTAATCAATATACGCGCTATGTTTACCTTACGCAAATTATGAAATTATTAGGCTAAAATGGTATTATACATGTAGCAAATTATAGCATGATGAAAGTCGTGCATCTCGTCTATTTATTGTACATACAAGCTAGTAACGAAATTCATTCTAAATTTGGAATAAACTATCTTCCCAAATCGTCTATGAACTCACCTATACTCACGTTTGTATACATGCTTTGGCTGAACATAACCTACACAATTGTGGATATCTATATCGGCCAAAGTACAAATGTGTTGGGCTTTGAGTATTCATACTTCATACGAAATTATATTAATGGGTAAATATCATACATGCTGCCTTAAGTTTACACAAATTACGAATATATTAGATTCAAACGATAATACATGTAGCAAATTATAAATGAAAGTCGCGCGTCTCGTGTATTTACTGTGCATACAAGATATCATCGAAATTCATTCCCCAATTCTCTATGTATTGAACTACACGAGTATTCGTTTGTTAATAATACGCCAAATTGTAAATACTAGTATCAAGAACAAAACGAATTTTGGTCACGGGATTGATGGCGTATTTGACGGATAATTGATGATTTTGATTTAAATACAAGCTTTGATTGTTACAATTCGAAATGAAAAAATTAACGTCTTACGCAACTATAAGTTATGAAGTGGACTGTGTGTATTCAATAGTGTGTATTTATATAGTTTGGACAGTATTGAATATTTACGTTAGACCTGTATAACAAGTAACACTTTCAAATTGATTTCAATCAAAAGTACAATATTTGTCAATTGAATTATAGGGAATTAAAGGTAATAATTGAGTGTGGACTTACAATATCAATATCAATAATGTATGTGTGCAAGCAGTGGGTCTCTTTAATTTATTATATAATATAAACATGTTAAAAGATGGAAATAAAGTAAATATGATATATATCGTGCGAATTTACTTTGTTTGAATTGATTCGGTTGCATTATTATTTACATTATATGTTGAAAAAATGTATGTGTATACAATGATTAATATAACGTTACTAGTTTATGATATGGAACGATATGTATGTCTCTTTGGTTACATGCTTTGGTTGAAAATGACCTGCAGAATTATATAATGTCTAAGAATAAAATCAATTGTGCATATATAACGTGGGATTGTTGACGTTTTTCAAGGTCAATACTTCATTTTTTATCTTGTATACATGCTCAAAATCATATATGTCGGAATGAAGAAATGAACATGATGCAATACCAGTGAATATCACGGGAACTGTGTGTACTACTTTATAAGTATTGGATGCTGGAACAAACTATCAAAATGATCAGTATACATGTATATGACGTAAATATGTGGTAGTAATTTTGAGGTTCATATGTACATGTACCACAGACAGTATATAGTTTGACTACACGCCCTACATAACGAATTAATAATTTACCGGAATATATGATTTTAAACTAAAAACTTATTAAGACTTTGTGAAATATGAATTTTCACACAACATCCTAAATAACTAACTTGAATTAATAATAAAATATGAACCAACACGAAAATGTCTCGGGTTTTGTGTAGTTTTTCACGGAGACATATATGTGCAAACCGCGTGTATCGTATTTGACATTTTCAAAACTATTTGAAGTCAAAAATTGCATATTTATCAATTTGTTTATAGAGATTTTAATGTAATTAAAGAGATTGGACATAGAATATCAATAACAAATCATTTTGCATTAAAATCGTCTAAAATAGTCAAATTTTAGGTTGGAAATGCATGGTACTCCAGTATTTGAAAAGATGCATCTCTATACATTTCCAATGTTACAATGTTACAGTAACATTGGACACACAGGCCATAGAATCTATTTTTTTTCACTTGTTAATGATATTACAAGATTGTTACGTACAATTAACATTGGTACGTATTACTTATGTTTCAAGTATTTGAAAAATGCATCTCTATATATTTCCAATGCTGCAATGTTACAGTAACATTGGACACACAGACCATAGAATCTATTTTTCTATAAGCGTTAGCTACAGAATGGGCATCTGTATATTATTTCACAGAAATATTGAATGAACCTCAACTGTTAAAATACTTTATTCTAATATATGATTATGTAACATTACATTACATTACAAATGTAACGTGTGTAACAAATTCATGGCCTTTTATTATTTAGGACCAATTTCGTGCTATATCTGAAATAATGAGTAATTAAAGTGTGATCCAAAATAGATCGATGTGTACATTGTTCATAGTACGTTGTGACTACCGAAAACGCCGTAGGATGTGTTTTCAATTTTGTCACGTGTATTCCATACACACGTGTTTCTGGATGTATACAAAACCTGTTTGAACGTCTCATTGTAACAAGGGATTAACAAACATTTGATTGGCCAATCAATTGTATGATATTGTATATGTGTGAAACAAGATATGATGTTCGCAGGTAGCAGAAGTACATGGTCATCAGGTAAACATTCTTTTTATTATAGAATTAAGTGGAATATCATTTTTATGCATTAAACTGGCAAACGTGGAGCATTATTTGTGAAATATATCTTTAGATTTGATTTATAACTTCATCTTGCGAATTTGTTTTCGGGCACTGCAATAATCATGAAAGAACGTATTACTTAGCATCTTCTACACGAACATTTAAAAATTTGGCATTGAAGTTTGTATCAGATGCTAGGTACGTTCTACTGAGCATTCTTCATCGACAACAATTTTTGTATCCATTCTTGTTTTCCCGCCAGTTAAGGTATGCCTAACTTGTCAATGTTCAGGAATAATAACTTTCTTTCAATGATTTGAGTATACACACTCAAATAATTACCGTGTTTGTAATTTCAGTGTTCACAAATATGTCATGATATAAAAAGGAATACAATCACTATTTTATTCAATATAATTAATGAACAATGTTAAATCAAGGACTTATATGTATGTATATAAGTCCTTGGTTAAATTAATTCAACAATTCAAAAATGTATTTGAAAGTTGGGTATGGCAAAATATTGTTGTCATGAATATGACTTCTTTTTTTTCTTTGAAGAAATGTGACGAATAGTGGAACCGTGTACCTAGTCTATAGCTTCAACCTTCACGTCAATCAAAACCGAAATAGATCATCTAACAGTTTGTCTGATGCATGCAGAGCGAGCGACAACAAAATGGCGCTGTACTGGACTGTCCTGGATGTTGTTGTGAGTGAACATTAAGTTTATTAATTTATGTCAAAGCTGACAGTTATGTTATTTGGCCAAGTTTTCTTAAAGTGTTTGAATTGCGTTCGAAATAAATTAATTATAAGTAATAGTATCACGTGTGCACGTGACTGATTGGAAAAAAAACATGGCGGACGGAAGCCAATTTTTTGACGTATATTTGTTTGATAGATCAATTATGCCTCTTCTAATCTTGTACAAGTTGAATTTTGTTTGTACCAAAAATGGCAAAAAATCGTTAATCACATGTATGGTTGCTTTTCCTTAGTTGTTGATCACATAACTAAATTGGTCTTTTTTATTTCGTCTTGTTGACCATTTTAGTTATGGAATTGTCCTCTTTCAAAGTCAACAGCTTAAGTCGCTTGTTCATGCGTCTATTGAAGCAGATCATTTCACATGGATTCTGGAATGCTACGGACTTAATCCAAAGCATTAACCAGGAACATTTTGAAACTAAGGGTATGAAACATCGGCAAAATATTCGAAAGTAGATTTTGTGATATGACCATTCTCAATAGGGAGCTGGTCAACTGGTACCCAATGTCAAGTGGTACCCATTATATTTGGATCAAGTGGTACCCAATATGAAGTCAAGTGGTACCCACTATGAAGTCAAATGGTACCCACTTAGTGGAGTTAGAATGTGGACTTTAACTAAGAAAAAGCACCATACATGGATAGAAAATAACATATTTTCAATACGAGTCCGAAAGTTGTGTTTTTGTCATTGAAAATGTAAGTTACCCACTCACCTAATATGATATTATAGTACATATACAATATAATATTTATCATAAATCCAAAACATAATTTTATAAAAATATATCATGATACACCACAAAAATTCAACTAAATCAATGTACCACAAAACTTATAATTCGATAAAACATAGATAACAGTTTGTTTGGTAAATTAGCAATTAGGAGTGATAGTTAAATGATACAACAAACTTTTTTAATTTGTGTGAACAGTGATTAATTGGTTGAAATTTAAAAATGTTTGTTAATTAAATTACTTCTATTAAACACTTCTATTTGTCAGCCAATTCAATCAATTATAAATAACAGTTTGTTGATAAATTAGCAATCACTTTTAATTTCAACCAATTATCAATTAAATATAAAATTTGCATAGTGGGTACCACTTGACTTCATCGTGGGTACCACTTGACCAACAAATAGTGGGTACCACTTGACATTGGGTACCAGTTGACTGTAATCCTCTCAATACACCCATAATTATCAAACACCGACTTTGACCTTGACATTGTTCAAATTATATTATATTGCTTCACCAGCATGCCACCGGGGGCTTACATGTTTATTAAACACAGCGTCTTGTTTATATTTCTTGTCCCAGATAATGACAGTTTGCTTGTTTTCGGTTTGTTGCGCATGTGCGAATAAATTCTTGAAAATATTGATCACACAAAATTTAACTATCGGTAGTCGACGGAATAAAAAACAATGTTGTGCTATCGCCTACTTGCATTGTTGACTAACGGTTATCTCTTGATCACAAAAAACATTTATCTAAATAAATTTCTTTCTTCTTTTGGCTTTTATTCAATTTTTATGTCCCCGTATCGATAGATTGGAGGCATATTGTTTTTGTCCTCTGTCTGTTTGTCTGTTTGTACCAAACTTTAACCTTGCCTATAAAATCAAAACTCCTGCACCTACATCCATCAAACTTCATATGTAGGTTCCTCATGACAACCTCTACAGGACCTGTGCATTTTCAGGTCAAAGGTCACAGGATAATTGTGTTAAAAAAAATTCGGACATTTCTTTTAGGATATTTCTCCTACATTTTTCATGGGATTTTGACGAAACTTTCACAGACTTGTTGTTACCAAGAACCCCCAAACATATATTCAGGGTTTTGTTATTCAATAATTTTTGACGGAATTATGGCCCTTTGTTTATTTTGTGTGATTGCAACAGCGAAATACACTTGTTCCCTTGTTTTCTCAAGGGATTTTGATAAAACTTTCATGGAACTATTGTTATCAAGATACCCAATGCATGTTGTAAAGGTTTTATGATTCGATAAATTTTGACGGAATTATGGCCCTTTGTTTATTTTGTGCATATGTAATATATAGAGAAATACTCTTTTGTTTGCAACTACTACTGTATTTCTCTGGGGATTCTTACCAAACTTTGAAAGAACTTTTGTCACCGAGTTCACCAGCACATATTGTCAGGGTTTTGTGATTCGATAATTTTTAGCAGATTTACGGCCCTTTGTTTGCCTGTACCAAACTTAACCTTGCCTATCAAATCAAAATGCTACCACCTGCAATCATCAAACTTCATGGGTCATCATGAAAAAATCTACAGGACCTGTACATTTTCAAAAAGGGCACCCGGAGGGGGCATGGTGTTTATAAAACACATCTTGTTTATGGTCATGTTCAAAGAAACCAAATAAAGTGTAAAGAATGTAATATATAAGTCCACACATTAATTGATATGCCTTTTAAAGTTCTGTTCATCAGAAAAGATTGTGGAAGACATCTTAGTCCACACTGGCGCTAGTTAAGACTGTTCAGTGCTAAATAATTTAATATTTTCCTGTTAATTAGCATTAAAGGGGATCTATGTATATTGTTTATGTTGTTAACTTGTTTCTGTGATTTTTCATAGTTCAGAGAGATTAATTTTGTTCAGTAAACACAACACTATTGAGATATTTAAAATCCACGACTCAAGGAAAAGCAGCATCTTCTTTAATGCAAAGAGGTACCAGTAAATTTAATGCTGCCTTTAGATACTGGTATATGACATAAAGAGACATGAAAGTTGATATTAGTGTAGATAAAAGGCATCTCATGTTTTTCTTGTAATTACTATGCCTGACCTCTCAGGATTTTGTTTTTATTAAAAATAGCATTCTGGCATGTATTTTGGGCTATTATAAAAGTTCTCAGTGTGGAATCCGGTTGGATACTGTAAATTACAAACTTCTCTGTTTATTTTCTCCTATTATTTAATGTTTCGGCTACTGCCTTTATCAAAACATGAATATTAGTTAAAAACTACATGCTGTCAGTTTTACATAAATATTCTAATGAAATGTTTGTTGTTTTTTTACATAAAAAAACCACGGGGCATAGAGCTAGCTTAGATATTTTGTGTGTAGCATTGTCTAGTGGACCTTGAATAAGTTTGTTAAAATAATTGCCCTTGGGTCAAAATTTCTTCCTGGGGTTAACTCAATTTTATACAGACTCGTATAAAAAGTTTAAGAATCATCTTGTCTGAAACCGTTAAACTAGAGCTTAGATATTTTGGAAGCAGTGCCTAGTGGACTTCTACCAAGTTTGCTCAAATTATGACCCTTGGGTCAAAATTAGCCATGGGTCTGAGTGCTTCTGCCTACTAAGGAAAATCCAAGCAAATAATTAAAATCAAAGTTGTTTTTTTGGGGGGCGGGGGAGGGTTTTTTGTTTCCTATTGTTATATATAATAAAACAAAAATCCTACCTACCTACAGAGCACTCCAACAAACTTATTTTTTATTTTATGTTTGTATACAAATTTGTCTGAAACCACAAGGCCTAGAGCTTAGATATTTCAGGTGTAGCATTGTCTAATGGACCTCTGTCAAGTTTGTTCAAATGATGACCCGGGTCAAAATTAGCACCACTCAGGGAGGGGTTCACGTTATTTAAATATAGACTCAGGGATTTTTTAAGTGTTTTAATAGCCGACATTTGGTCATATTCCCAATGGAAAATAGTATCTTTTTTCCAAATTCAGACAGAAATCCAACCCCCCCCCCCCAAAATTTTTTATTTTTTATTAATTATAAAAGATCATTTAAACATCTCTGTTGGTAATGAATAACTTATTCTGTTTTATGGGAGAGTTAGAAGGATAAATTAAACATTGTAAAATTGTAGTTAAACATTTTTTCCCAATTTTATCGTAATTTCTGTGAAACATTGTTTCATTCATTTGAATATCATCTTGGTATTAAGAAGTGTGACGCAGTCTTCACAGAAACTTTTTTAAGCACATTCGGTCCAGTGGGAATGCAAACTTTACTGGACTGAATGAACTTTTAGTGGACCAAAAAGAGTACAAACAAAATTTCATATCATTCGGGTAAAAAAACATTTTTTTTTAGCGTGAATAAAACATCTAACTTTTTTGTTCTGAATCATGGTAAAATTATCATTAAAAAATGTACAGGACCTTAGGACCACTGACCTTCTCAAATTTACCGGACTGATGGCCATTTTGGTGGACTCGGTCCAAGCACTAATTATCTATGAATTGGTAGTTTAAAAGATCACTATATTTTCAAGAAGTATCCAAATTTTGGACAACAAGTTTCGGATAATGACATTGCATGTTATGTTTATTTGTGTTGTCTGTGTAATTTGAGTAAGTCTGCCAAAATTTGGTGTCTGTTTGATACTTCTTTATGTAATACACATATCATTTAATTGTTTCATGCTGACATCTTTATTTGCCGGTACATCAGTTTTCGAATCTAGCCACAGGTCCGAGTATCGAGTCCGCCTAAGTTGCTACTGGTCCGGTAAAAATTGACAGAAAACCAGACACTGATGGTCTTGTGAAATTTTGAGCTGATATATTGTCTAGAATGAGAACTGAGACCCCAAAACTAATGTTTCTCCAATACAACATTTGATCATGCAAAACTGGCTAAGAATCGGTCTGGTAAAAGTTTGTTTGGTTTGGTGTAATTAATTATAGTGCATTCACAAGACTGAATTTCTGGTCATTGAAGAAGAAGTTATTGGTGAAGACTAGTACATAACTCTTTCTCAAGAAAATCACCTTGTACAAATTTTTGAAATATTGTTCTAAGGTCTGTACTTATTTCAATGATCGTGATGCATGATTCAAAGTTGTACATATCTTGGAAGTGAGCTTTCCTTCGGTCCTTTAATTCTTGATGGCTGTTAATTGTCACATATGAAATTCTGGTGCCTTTAATTGTCTCTGATGTCTGTTTCATTTAATCTATGCAAAATCTGTAGCTTTGGTGTCATGCAAACAGTCAAAATCATACTCTGGGTAACATGATCCTTACTGATAGCAATTAATTAAACCTACAAAAAACAGTAAGTCATCGTATATTGTTCAACTATTCTCCTAGTTTGTACAATGTTAAGATATTTGCTTTTTTTGTACATAGACATACAGGCCAAATGAAAATTATTCAACAGAATTTTTCTAAACTGCGTGATCATAGCATATGATAACAGAAACATTTTAAATGAACAAAGTGGGTGTCACTGATCTTGTTTTTGTGTTACGTGTCCTTGAACTTGATTGTTTTGCTTATTTTAGGTCATGTCAAGATGAAAGAAAGCAACAATGCTGTATATGTATAAAGACTTCCATTATACTCAACAAACAGTTCAGTATTGATGCAAGTTTATATCACTGCTGTTACAATTCACCATCATTAAGTAGCTGGAAATGTGATTGGTATGTTTCTTTTTCCTCATCAGCTTCAGAAATTTTGTTATAATAACAGTTTTATCTTTGTTAACTTAACAAACATTGATGAATAAGGTTATTTTAATGTTCTACTAGTTTACATTAACATCATAAGAAGACCAATTTGCAAACAAGGAAAGTAATCTCCCAATCAGTTCATTTAGTGTTCTCATCTTGCTAGCTTTTGGATTCTTACAGACTGATGTATAACGTCACATTTTGTCTGAACACTGTTGCACATAGGATGATTATGTTATGTCCAGTAAAAATTTGATTAAGACATCATGGCTACACCATGTCGAAAGCTGCCCGGGCACCGGTGGGTTTTAGAAATTCCTGCTGGGGTGGTGTTTCTGCATCAGGCCTGTCTAGTTCATTTTTGGATTATATTTAATAATTCACTGTTAGCATACTGGCATAGCATTTTCTTCCTGCAATAAAATCAATAAACATGTCAGAAAATGAATAGGGAGCATTACTTTTTATCCTTCGTTTGTGAAGATGCAGTGTTGATTTTCAACACACAATTTGATGTAAGTTTTGTATCTAAAGTTATATCAAACATACCCTATATGCTTTCTTTTTTCTTTATTTCGAGGTGTGGAGACAATGGCCTTGGTCTCAGTTGAGTCCAAGGTCAGGGTCTTCTTCATATGGACAACACCTTGAGGAGGAAGAAGGATATGGACTGACAGCAAGATTTCAATGGTCGCCAAGGTCAGATTCCAACGTACAGTGCACAGCACCAATACGTAAGCGTTTTTGCTTTTTGACATAAAAAATTATGGTATTCAGTTGGAATTGAGGCAATTAGCCTGTGTTATTCAATTTATATGATCTGTTAAATAAAACTTGTAGTGTTGAGGCATTCTAAGTACAGTAAAGTTCCACTATTAAGACCACTGGGCGTTCTGACAATAATAGCGAGTTGGTCTTAACAGCGAGTCAGTCTATATGTATACAGTGTATTTCATACAGGAACCAAATACATGTAGAAAATTAGTGTTTGTTGTTAATTCATGTGTTACTCTGGCATATACAAATTAAATACAGAAAACAAATAGTAAACAACTTATAAATTTATTTTAAACTGAAACTAAATAAACTATATATGATGACATGATATTATATACAAACTGAGTTCGTGATAGTTTCATGAATTTTCTTGGGATACATGTACAAAATTCACTTGAAATTCTATAGTTTGTTTTGATGTTGACATGAAAGCCTTCTTTTCTTTTATGGTTCTTCATCATTTTCATCATTAAATGATGTAAGCAAAATAGTACAGAGGTGCTTAATTGCTTAGTAATTTAATCTTAACTTGTTCATGGTCGCTTTACTGGGACTTATAACTGCAGTAATAAACAGATTGGGTCTAATAAAGAGGTTGTAATACGGAATAGCGGATCGGTAATATTTTAGGACATTTTGATCATTGAAATAAGAAGGGAAATCTTTAATTCTTTAGAATAGCAGTAGTATTAGCAGAACAGTCATATTATTAGGTGGAAATTTACTATAGTCAGAATCTTTACTTTGTATTGCAATTTCAGCAGTCGGATGTGTTGACTCCTGGAAGTGGACCTCATCAAGGATACCAACAGATGGAAGCTTGGCACACGGATTGATGGCAAGGCCTTGGTCTCAATGGTCACCAAGGTCAGGGTCACCGTAATGCGCACAGCATTTCAACGTAAGTGTTCTGGCTTAATAGTAAGCATCCAGATCAACTATACCATCACCTCCTTACAACAGCCGTTTCTGTCGTTCCCATTGGTGTCTGTTGTAGGGAGGTTGCACTGTAGTTATAGGTTTTCAGCCTGTTTTAAATGTAGGATCTTCATGGCCAGATTTTGCACTGGTGTTGATGCATTCCTAGTTATCTTATATTTCATGATAATGTTGTAAGATATGCCTTTGATCAGATTCCATGTAATCAGCATTGACAAGTGTCTTTTTATTTCAGCAGTCGGATGCGTCGACTCCAGATCTGGGTGCTCAGTGGTGTTGACACCAATGAGATGACCCAGCATCATCTTGAAGGAGCTGTTAGCCTGATAAAGGGTACCGTTGCACACAGTGACGGGACACCACCAATGGAAACAGCACCATGAGGAGGAAGATCGGCGCACGGATTGATGGCAAGGCCTTGGTCTCAATGGTCACCAAGGTCGGGGCTAGGGTACTGTGCACAGCACGAAAACGTAAGCTTTTGTGCTTCTTGACATTTGTTCCTCCAATGGAACTGCTGAATTTGTTTTTGTCCATCATGCAATTTATCTGATCTGCCAACAGATATCCGTCTGTATTGATGAGTACTTTCTTCATTTCAGCAGTCGGATGTGTTGACTCCTGGAAGTGGACCTCATCGAGGAATACCAACTTCAGATGGAAGCTTGGCACACGGATTGATGGCAAGGCCTTGGTCTCAATGGTCACCAAGGTCAGGGTCACCGTAATGCATACAGCATTTCAACGTAAGTATTCTGGTTAAATTTTAAACGATTATGCTTCTTGATATTTCTGGCCTTGGTCTCATGAACCGTCACCTCCAAACAACAGTCACCTCCCTGTTACAGTCAGTATATTAGCCACCCAAATTGATGTTTTACTCTATTTTCACTCTCAACAACACTCACCTCCTTACAACAGCCATTTCTGTCATTCCTTTTGGTGGCTGTTGTAGGGAGGTTGCACTGTAGTTATAGGTTTTCAGCCTGTTTTAAATGTAGGATCTTCATGGCCAGATTTTGCACTGGTGTTGATGCATTCCTAGTTACCTTATATTTCATGATTATGTTGTAAGATATGCCTTTGATCAGATTCCATGTACTCAGCATTGACAAGGGTCTTTTTATTTCAGCAGTCGGATGCGTCGACTCCAGATCTGGGTGCTCAGCGGTGCCAGGGCATCCTGTGCCTTGACACCAATGACATGACCCAGCATCATCTTGAAGGAGCTGTTAACCTGATAAAGGGTACCGTTGCACACAGTGACGGGACACCACCAATGGAAACAGCACCATGAGGAGGAAGATTGGCGCACGGATTGATGGCAAGACCTTGGTCTCAATGGTCACCAAGGTCAGGGCTAGGGTACTGTGCACAGCACGAAAACGTAAGCATTTGTGCTTCTTGACATTTGTTCCTCCGATGGAACTGTTGAATTTGTTTTTGTCCATCATGCAAATTATCTGATCTGCCAACAGATATCCGTCTGTATTGATGAGTACTTTCTTCATTTCAGCAGTCGGATGTGTTGACTCCTGGAAGTGGACCTCATCGAGGAATACCAACTTCAGATGGAAGCTTGGCACACGGATTGATGGCAAGGCCTTGGTCTCAATGGTCACCAAGGTCAGGGTCACCGTAATGCATACAGCATTTCAACGTAAGTATTCTGGTTAAATTTTAAACGATTATGCTTCTTGATATTTCTGGCCTTGGTCTCATGAACCATCACCTCCGAACAACAGTCACCTCCCTGTTACAGTCAGTATATTAGCAACCCAAATTGATGTAAAATTTTACTCTATTTTCACTCTCAACAACACTCACCTCCTTACAACAGCCATTTCTGTCATTCCTTTTGGTGGCTGTTGTAGGGAGGTTGCACTGTAGTTATAGGTTTTCAGCCTGTTTTAAATGTAGGATCTTCATGGCCAGATTTTGCACTGGTGTTGATGCATTCCTAGTTACCTTATATTTTATGATTATGTTGTAAGATATGCCTTTGATCAGATTCCATGTACTCAGCATTGACAATGGTCTTTTTATTTCAGCAGTCGGATGCGTCGACTCCAGATCTGGGTGCTCAGCGGTGCCAGGGCATCCTGTGCCTTGACACCAATGACATGACCCAGCATCATCTTGAAGGAGCTGTTAACCTGATAAAGGGTACCATTGCACACAGTGACGGGACACCACCAATGGAAACAGCACCATGAGGAGGAAGATCGGCGCACGGATTGATGGCAAGACCTTGGTCTCAATGGTCACCAAGGTCAGGGCTAGGGTACTGTGCACAGCACGAAAACGTAAGCATTTGTGCTTCTTGACATTTGTTCCTCCGATGGAACTGTTGAATTTGTTTTTGTCCATCATGCAATTTATCTGATCTGCCAACAGATATCCGTCTGTATTGATGAGTACTTTCTTCATTTCAGCAGTCGGATGTGTTGACTCCTGGAAGTGGACCTCATCGAGGAATACCAACTTCAGATGGAAGCTTGGCACACGGATTGATGGCAAGGCCTTGGTCTCAATGGTCACCAAGGTCAGGGTCACCGTAATGCATACAGCATTTCAACGTAAGTATTCTGGTTAAATTTTAAGCGATTATGCTTCTTGATATTTCTGGCCTTGGTCTCATGAACCATCACCTCCGAACAACAGTCACCTCCCTGTTACAGTCAGTATATTAGCAACCCAAATTGATGTAAAATTTTACTCTATTTTCACTCTCAACAACACTCACCTCCTTACAACAGCCATTTCTGTCATTCCTTTTGGTGGCTGTTGTAGGGAGGTTGCACTGTAGTTATAGGTTTTCAGCCTGTTTTAAATGTAGGATCTTCATGGCCAGATTTTGCACTGGTGTTGATGCATTCCTAGTTACCTTATATTTCATGATTATGTTGTAAGATATGCCTTTGATCAGATTCCATGTACTCAGCATTGACAAGGGTCTTTTTATTTCAGCAGTCGGATGCGTCGACTCCAGATCTGGGTGCTCAGCGGTGCCAGGGCATCCTGTGCCTTGACACCAATGACATGACCCAGCATCATCTTGAAGGAGCTGTTAACCTGATAAAGGGTACCGTTGCACACAGTGACGGGACACCACCAATGGAAACAGCACCATGAGGAGGAAGATCGGCGCACGGATTGATGGCAAGACCTTGGTCTCAATGGTCACCAAGGTCAGGGCTAGGGTACTGTGCACAGCACGAAAACGTAAGCATTTGTGCTTCTTGACATTTGTTCCTCCAATGGAACTGCTGAATTTGTTTTTGTCCATCATGCAATTTATCTGATCTGCCAACAGATATCCGTCTGTATTGATGAGTACTTTCTTCATTTCAGCAGTCGGATGTGTTGACTCCTGGAAGTGTACCTCATCGAGGAATACCAACTTCAGATGGAAGCTTGGCACACGGATTGATGGCAAGGCCTTGGTCTCAATGGTCACCAAGGTCAGGGTCACCGTAATGCATACAGCATTTCAACGTAAGTATTCTGGTTAAATTTTAAACGATTATGCTTCTTGATATTTCTGGCCTTGGTCTCTTGAACCGTCACCTCCGAACAACAGTCACCTCCCTGTTACAGTCAGTATATTAGCGACCCAAATTGATGTTTTACTCTATTTTCACTCTCAACAACACCCACCTCCTTACAACAGCCATTTCTGTCATTACTTTTGGTGGCTGTTGTAGGGAGGTTGCACTGTAGTTATAGGTTTTCAGCCTGTTTTAAATGTAGGATCTTCATGGCCAGATTTTGCACTGGTGTTGATGCATTCCTAGTTACCTTATATTTTATGATTATGTTGTAAGATATGCCTTTGATCAGATTCCATGTACTCAGCATTGACAAGTGTCTTTTTATTTTAGCAGTCGGATGCGTCGACTCCAGATCTGGGTGCTCAGCGGTGCCAGGGCATCCTGTGCCTTGACACCAATGACATGACCCAGCATCATCTTGAAGGAGCTGTTAACCTGATAAAGGGTACCGTTGCACACAGTGACGGGACACCACCAATGGAAACAGCACCATGAGGAGGAAGATCGGCGCACGGATTGATGGCAAGACCTTGGTCTCAATGGTCACCAAGGTCAGGGCTAGGGTACTTTTCACAGCACGAAAACGTAAGCATTTGTGCTTCTTGACATTTGTTCCTCCAATGGAACTGCTGAATTTGTTTTTGTCCATCATGCAATTTATCTGATCTGCCAACAGATATCCGTCTGTATTGATGAGTACTTTCTTCATTTCAGCAGTCGGATGTGTTGACTCCTGGAAGTGTACCTCATCGAGGAATACCAACTTCAGATGGAAGCTTGGCACATGGATTGATGGCAAGGCCTTGGTCTCAATGGTCACCAAGGTCAGGGTCACCGTAATGCATACAGCATTTCAACGTAAGTATTCTGGTTAAATTTTAAACGATTATGCTTCTTGATATTTCTGGCCTTGGTCTCTTGAACCGTCACCTCCGAACAACAGTCACCTCCCTGTTACAGTCAGTATATTAGCGACCCAAATTGATGTTTTACTCTATTTTCACTCTCAACAACACCCACCTCCTTACAACAGCCATTTCTGTCATTACCTTTGGTGGCTGTTGTAGGGAGGTTGCACTGTAGTTATAGGTTTTCAGCCTGTTTTAAATGTAGGATCTTCATGGCCAGATTTTGCACTGGTGTTGATGCATTCCTAGTTACCTTATATTTTATGATTATGTTGTAAGATATGCCTTTGATCAGATTCCATGTACTCAGCATTGACAATGGTCTTTTTATTTTAGCAGTCGGATGCGTCGACTCCAGATCTGGGTGCTCAGCGGTGCCAGGGCATCCTGTGCCTTGACACCAATGACATGACCCAGCATCATCTTGAAGGAGCTGTTAACCTGATAAAGGGTACCGTTGCACACAGTGACGGGACACCACCAATGGAAACAGCACCATGAGGAGGAAGATCGGCGCACGGATTGATGGCAAGACCTTGGTCTCAATGGTCACCAAGGTCAGGGCTAGGGTACTGTGCACAGCACGAAAACGTAAGCATTTATGCTTCTTGACATTTGTTCCTCCGATGGAACTGTTGAATTTGTTTTTGTCCATCATGCAATTTATCTGATCTGCCAACAGATATCCGTCTGTATTGATGAGTACTTTCTTCATTTCAGCAGTCGGATGTGTTGACTCCTGGAAGTGGACCTCATCGAGGAATACCAACTTCAGATGGAAGCTTGGCACACGGATTGATGGCAAGGCCTTGGTCTCAATGGTCACCAAGGTCAGGGTCACCGTAATGCATACAGCATTTCAACGTAAGTATTCTGGTTAAATTTTAAGCGATTATGCTTCTTGATATTTCTGGCCTTGGTCTCATGAACCATCACCTCCGAACAACAGTCACCTCCCTGTTACAGTCAGTATATAAGCAACCCAAATTGATGTAAAATTTTACTCTATTTTCACTCTCAACAACACTCACCTCCTTACAACAGCCATTTCTGTCATTCCTTTTGGTGGCTGTTGTAGGGAGGTTGCACTGTAGTTATAGGTTTTCAGCCTGTTTTAAATGTAGGATCTTCATGGCCAGATTTTGCACTGGTGTTGATGCATTCCTAGTTACCTTATATTTTATGATTATGTTGTAAGATATGCCTTTGATCAGATTCCATGTACTCAGCATTGACAATGGTCTTTATTTCAGCAGTCGGATGCGTCGACTCCAGATCTGGGTGCTCAGCGGTGCCAGGGCATCCTGTGCCTTGACACCAATGACATGACCCAGCATCATCTTGAAGGAGCTGTTAACCTGATAAAGGGTTCCATTGCACACAGTGACGGGACACCACCAATGGAAACAGCACCATGAGGAGGAAGATCGGCGCACGGATTGATGGCAAGACCTTGGTCTCAATGGTCACCAAGGTCAGGGCTAGGGTACTGTGCACAGCACGAAAACGTAAGCATTTGTGCTTCTTGACATTTGTTCCTCCGATGGAACTGTTGAATTTGTTTTTGTCCATCATGCAATTTATCTGATCTGCCAACAGATATCCGTCTGTATTGATGAGTACTTTCTTCATTTCAGCAGTCGGATGTGTTGACTCCTGGAAGTGGACCTCATCGAGGAATACCAACTTCAGATGGAAGCTTGGCACACGGATTGATGGCAAGGCCTTGGTCTCAATGGTCACCAAGGTCAGGGTCACCGTAATGCATACAGCATTTCAACGTAAGTATTCTGGTTAAATTTTAAGCGATTATGCTTCTTGATATTTCTGGCCTTGGTCTCATGAACCATCACCTCCGAACAACAGTCACCTCCCTGTTACAGTCAGTATATTAGCAACCCAAATTGATGTAAAATTTTACTCTATTTTCACTCTCAACAACACTCACCTCCTTACAACAGCCATTTCTGTCATTCCTTTTGGTGGCTGTTGTAGGGAGGTTGCACTGTAGTTATAGGTTTTCAGCCTGTTTTAAATGTAGGATCTTCATGGCCAGATTTTGCACTGGTGTTGATGCATTCCTAGTTACCTTATATTTCATGATTATGTTGTAAGATATGCCTTTGATCAGATTCCATGTACTCAGCATTGACAAGGGTCTTTTTATTTCAGCAGTCGGATGCGTCGACTCCAGATCTGGGTGCTCAGCGGTGCCAGGGCATCCTGTGCCTTGACACCAATGACATGACCCAGCATCATCTTGAAGGAGCTGTTAACCTGATAAAGGGTACCGTTGCACACAGTGACGGGACACCACCAATGGAAACAGCACCATGAGGAGGAAGATCGGCGCACGGATTGATGGCAAGACCTTGGTCTCAATGGTCACCAAGGTCAGGGCTAGGGTACTGTGCACAGCACGAAAACGTAAGCATTTGTGCTTCTTGACATTTGTTCCTCCAATGGAACTGCTGAATTTGTTTTTGTCCATCATGCAATTTATCTGATCTGCCAACAGATATCCGTCTGTATTGATGAGTACTTTCTTCATTTCAGCAGTCGGATGTGTTGACTCCTGGAAGTGTACCTCATCGAGGAATACCAACTTCAGATGGAAGCTTGGCACACGGATTGATGGCAAGGCCTTGGTCTCAATGGTCACCAAGGTCAGGGTCACCGTAATGCATACAGCATTTCAACGTAAGTATTCTGGTTAAATTTTAAACGATTATGCTTCTTGATATTTCTGGCCTTGGTCTCTTGAACCGTCACCTCCGAACAACAGTCACCTCCCTGTTACAGTCAGTATATTAGCGACCCAAATTGATGTTTTACTCTATTTTCACTCTCAACAACACCCACCTCCTTACAACAGCCATTTCTGTCATTACTTTTGGTGGCTGTTGTAGGGAGGTTGCACTGTAGTTATAGGTTTTCAGCCTGTTTTAAATGTAGGATCTTCATGGCCAGATTTTGCACTGGTGTTGATGCATTCCTAGTTACCTTATATTTTATGATTATGTTGTAAGATATGCCTTTGATCAGATTCCATGTACTCAGCATTGACAATGGTCTTTTTATTTTAGCAGTCGGATGCGTCGACTCCAGATCTGGGTGCTCAGCGGTGCCAGGGCATCCTGTGCCTTGACACCAATGACATGACCCAGCATCATCTTGAAGGAGCTGTTAACCTGATAAAGGGTACCGTTGCACACAGTGACGGGACACCACCAATGGAAACAGCACCATGAGGAGGAAGATCGGCGCACGGATTGATGGCAAGACCTTGGTCTCAATGGTCACCAAGGTCAGGGCTAGGGTACTTTTCACAGCACGAAAACGTAAGCATTTGTGCTTCTTGACATTTGTTCCTCCAATGGAACTGCTGAATTTGTTTTTGTCCATCATGCAATTTATCTGATCTGCCAACAGATATCCGTCTGTATTGATGAGTACTTTCTTCATTTCAGCAGTCGGATGTGTTGACTCCTGGAAGTGTACCTCATCGAGGAATACCAACTTCAGATGGAAGCTTGGCACATGGATTGATGGCAAGGCCTTGGTCTCAATGGTCACCAAGGTCAGGGTCACCGTAATGCATACAGCATTTCAACGTAAGTATTCTGGTTAAATTTTAAACGATTATGCTTCTTGATATTTCTGGCCTTGGTCTCTTGAACCGTCACCTCCGAACAACAGTCACCTCCCTGTTACAGTCAGTATATTAGCGACCCAAATTGATGTTTTACTCTATTTTCACTCTCAACAACACCCACCTCCTTACAACAGCCATTTCTGTCATTACTTTTGGTGGCTGTTGTAGGGAGGTTGCACTGTAGTTATAGGTTTTCAGCCTGTTTTAAATGTAGGATCTTCATGGCCAGATTTTGCACTGGTGTTGATGCATTCCTAGTTACCTTATATTTTATGATTATGTTGTAAGATATGCCTTTGATCAGATTCCATGTACTCAGCATTGACAATGGTCTTTTTATTTTAGCAGTCGGATGCGTCGACTCCAGATCTGGGTGCTCAGCGGTGCCAGGGCATCCTGTGCCTTGACACCAATGACATGACCCAGCATCATCTTGAAGGAGCTGTTAACCTGATAAAGGGTACCGTTGCACACAGTGACGGGACACCACCAATGGAAACAGCACCATGAGGAGGAAGATCGGCGCACGGATTGATGGCAAGACCTTGGTCTCAATGGTCACCAAGGTCAGGGCTAGGGTACTTTTCACAGCACGAAAACGTAAGCATTTGTGCTTCTTGACATTTGTTCCTCCAATGGAACTGCTGAATTTGTTTTTGTCCATCATGCAATTTATCTGATCTGCCAACAGATATCCGTCTGTATTGATGAGTACTTTCTTCATTTCAGCAGTCGGATGTGTTGACTCCTGGAAGTGTACCTCATCGAGGAATACCAACTTCAGATGGAAGCTTGGCACATGGATTGATGGCAAGGCCTTGGTCTCAATGGTCACCAAGGTCAGGGTCACCGTAATGCATACAGCATTTCAACGTAAGTATTCTGGTTAAATTTTAAACGATTATGCTTCTTGATATTTCTGGCCTTGGTCTCTTGAACCGTCACCTCCGAACAACAGTCACCTCCCTGTTACAGTCAGTATATTAGCGACCCAAATTGATGTTTTACTCTATTTTCACTCTCAACAACACCCACCTCCTTACAACAGCCATTTCTGTCATTACCTTTGGTGGCTGTTGTAGGGAGGTTGCACTGTAGTTATAGGTTTTCAGCCTGTTTTAAATGTAGGATCTTCATGGCCAGATTTTGCACTGGTGTTGATGCATTCCTAGTTACCTTATATTTTATGATTATGTTGTAAGATATGCCTTTGATCAGATTCCATGTACTCAGCATTGACAATGGTCTTTTTATTTTAGCAGTCGGATGCGTCGACTCCAGATCTGGGTGCTCAGCGGTGCCAGGGCATCCTGTGCCTTGACACCAATGACATGACCCAGCATCATCTTGAAGGAGCTGTTAACCTGATAAAGGGTACCGTTGCACACAGTGACGGGACACCACCAATGGAAACAGCACCATGAGGAGGAAGATCGGCGCACGGATTGATGGCAAGACCTTGGTCTCAATGGTCACCAAGGTCAGGGCTAGGGTACTGTGCACAGCACGAAAACGTAAGCATTTATGCTTCTTGACATTTGTTCCTCCGATGGAACTGTTGAATTTGTTTTTGTCCATCATGCAATTTATCTGATCTGCCAACAGATATCCGTCTGTATTGATGAGTACTTTCTTCATTTCAGCAGTCGGATGTGTTGACTCCTGGAAGTGGACCTCATCGAGGAATACCAACTTCAGATGGAAGCTTGGCACACGGATTGATGGCAAGGCCTTGGTCTCAATGGTCACCAAGGTCAGGGTCACCGTAATGCATACAGCATTTCAACGTAAGTATTCTGGTTAAATTTTAAGCGATTATGCTTCTTGATATTTCTGGCCTTGGTCTCATGAACCATCACCTCCGAACAACAGTCACCTCCCTGTTACAGTCAGTATATAAGCAACCCAAATTGATGTAAAATTTTACTCTATTTTCACTCTCAACAACACTCACCTCCTTACAACAGCCATTTCTGTCATTCCTTTTGGTGGCTGTTGTAGGGAGGTTGCACTGTAGTTATAGGTTTTCAGCCTGTTTTAAATGTAGGATCTTCATGGCCAGATTTTGCACTGGTGTTGATGCATTCCTAGTTACCTTATATTTCATGATTATGTTGTAAGATATGCCTTTGATCAGATTCCATGTACTCAGCATTGACAAGGGTCTTTTTATTTCAGCAGTCGGATGCGTCGACTCCAGATCTGGGTGCTCAGCGGTGCCAGGGCATCCTGTGCCTTGACACCAATGACATGACCCAGCATCATCTTGAAGGAGCTGTTAACCTGATAAAGGGTACCGTTGCACACAGTGACGGGACACCACCAATGGAAACAGCACCATGAGGAGGAAGATCGGCGCACGGATTGATGGCAAGACCTTGGTCTCAATGGTCACCAAGGTCAGGGCTAGGGTACTTTTCACAGCACGAAAACGTAAGCATTTGTGCTTCTTGACATTTGTTCCTCCAATGGAACTGCTGAATTTGTTTTTGTCCATCATGCAATTTATCTGATCTGCCAACAGATATCCGTCTGTATTGATGAGTACTTTCTTCATTTCAGCAGTCGGATGTGTTGACTCCTGGAAGTGGACCTCATCGAGGAATACCAACTTCAGATGGAAGCTTGGCACACGGATTGATGGCAAGGCCTTGGTCTCAATGGTCACCAAGGTCAGGGTCACCGTAATGCATACAGCATTTCAACGTAAGTATTCTGGTTAAATTTTAAGCGATTATGCTTCTTGATATTTCTGGCCTTGGTCTCTTGAACCGTCACTTCCGAACAACAGTCACCTCCCTGTTACAGTCAGTATATTAGCAACCCAAATTGATGTAAAATTTTACTCTATTTTCACTCTCAACAACACTCACCTCCTTACAACAGCCATTTCTGTCATTCCTTTTGGTGGCTGTTGTAGGGAGGTTGCACTGTAGTTATAGGTTTTCAGCCTGTTTTAAATGTAGGATCTTCATGGCCAGATTTTGCACTGGTGTTGATGCATTCCTAGTTACCTTATATTTCATGATTATGTTGTAAGATATGCCTTTGATCAGATTCCATGTATTCAGCATTGACAAGGGTCTTTTTATTTCAGCAGTCGGATGCGTCGACTCCAGATCTGGGTGCTCAGCGGTGCCAGGGCATCCTGTGCCTTGACACCAATGAGATGACCCAGCATCATCTTGAAGGAGCTGTTAACCTGATAAAGGGTACCGTTGCACACAGTGACGGGACACCACCAATGGAAACAGCACCATGAGGAGGAAGATCGGCGCACGGATTGATGGCAAGACCTTGGTCTCAATGGTCACCAAGGTCAGGGCTAGGGTACTTTTCACAGCACGAAAACGTAAGCATTTGTACTTCTTGACATTTGTTCCTCCGATGGAACTGTTGAATTTGTTTTTGTCCATCATGCAATTTATCTGATCTGCCAACAGATATCCGTCTGTATTGATGAGTACTTTCTTCATTTCAGCAGTCGGATGTGTTGACTCCTGGAAGTGGACCTCATCGAGGAATACCAACTTCAGATGGAAGCTTGGCACACGGATTGATGGCAAGGCCTTGGTCTCAATGGTCACCAAGGTCAGGGTCACCGTAATGCATACAGCATTTCAACGTAAGTATTCTGGTTAAATTTTAAGCGATTATGCTTCTTGATATTTCTGGCCTTGGTCTCATGAACCATCACCTCCGAACAACAGTCACCTCCCTGTTACAGTCAGTATATTAGCAACCCAAATTGATGTTTTACTCTATTTTCACTCTCAACAACACTCACCTCCTTACAACAGCCATTTCTGTCATTCCTTTTGGTGGCTGTTGTAGGGAGGTTGCACTGTAGTTATAGGTTTTCAGCCTGTTTTAAATGTAGGATCTTCATGGCCAGATTTTGCACTGGTGTTGATGCATTCCTAGTTACCTTATATTTTATGATCATGTTGTAAGATATGCCTTTGATCAGATTCCATGTACTCGGCATTGACAAGTGTCTTTTTATTTCAGCAGTCGGATGCGTCGACTCCAGATCTGGGTGCTCAGCGGTGCCAGGGCATCCTGTGCCTTGACACCAATGAGATGACCTAGCATCATCTTGAAGGAGCTGTTCACCTGATAAAGGGTACCGTTGCACACAGTGACGGGACACTACCAATGGAAACAGCACCATGAGGAGGAAGATCGGCGCACGGATTGATGGCAAGACCTTGGTCTCAATGGTCACCAAGGTCAGGGCTAGGGTACTGTGCACAGCACGAAAACGTAAGCATTTGTGCTTCTTGACATTTGTTCATTCAATGGAACTGTTGAATTTGTTTTTGTCCATCATGCAATTTATCTGATCTGCCAACAGATATCCGTCTGTATTGATGAGTACTTTCTTCATTTCAGCAGTCGGATGTGTTGACTCCTGGAAGTGGACCTCATCGAGGAATACCATCTTCAGATGGAAGCTTGGCACACGGATTGATGGCAAGGCCTTGGTCTCAATGGTCACCAAGGTCAGGGTCACCGTAATGCATACAGCATTTCAACGTAAGTATTCTGGTTAAATTTTAAGCGATTATGCTTCTTGATATTTCTGGCCTTGGTCTCATGAACCATCACCTCCGAACAACAGTCACCTCCCTGTTACAGTCAGTATATTAGCAACCCAAATTGATGTTTTACTCTATTTTCACTCTCAACAACACTCACCTCCTTACAACAGCCATTTCTGTCATTCTTTTTGGTGGCTGTTGTAGGGAGGTTGCACTGTAGTTATAGGTTTTCAGCCTGTTTTAAATGTAGGATCTTCATGGCCAGATTTTGCACTGGTGTTGATGCATTCCTAGTTACCTTATATTTCATGATTATGTTGTAAGATATGCCTTTGATCAGATTCCATGTACTCAGCATTGACAAGGGTCTTTTTATTTCAGCAGTCGGATGCGTCGACTCCAGATCTGGGTGCTCAGCGGTGCCAGGGCATCCTGTGCCTTGACACCAATGACGTGACCCAGCATCATCTTGAAGGAGCTGTTAACCTTAAAGAGTACCGTTGCACACAGTGACGGGACACCACCAATGGAAACAGCACCATGAGGAGGAAGATCGGCGCACAGATTGATGGCAAGACCTTGGTCTCAATGGTCACCAAGGTCAGGGCTAGGGTACTGTGCATAGCACGAAAACGTAAGCATTTGTGCTTCTTGACATTTGTTCCTCCAATGGAAGTGCTGAATTTGTTTTTGTCCATCATGCAATTTATCTGATCTGCCAACAGATATCCGTCTGTATTTATGAGTACTTTCTTCATTTCAGCAGTCGGATGTGTTGACTCCTGGAAGTGGACCTCATCGAGGGATACCAACTGCAGATGGAAGCTTGGCACACGGATTGATGGCAAGGCCTTGGTCTCAATGGTCACCAAGGTCAGGGTCACCGTAATGCATACAGCATTTCAACGTAAGTATTCTGGTTAAATTTTAAGCGATTATGCTTCTTGATATTTCTGGCCTTGGTCTCAATGGTCACCAAGGTCAGGGTCAAAATAAGGCTCACAGCAACTGAACATGAGTGTTCTTGCTTGATTTCTGGCATTTATAGACATGTACAGTGTAATCTTCATGAACTGTCACCTCCAAACAACAGCCACCTCCTTGTTACAGTCAGTATATTTGCAACCCAAATTGATGTTTTACTCTATTTTCACTCTTTCAACTACAACCACCTCCTTACAACAGCCATTTCTGTCATTCCCATTGGTGGCTGTTGTAGGGAAGTTGCAGTGTAGTTATAGTTTTTCAGTCTATTTCATAAATATTTATAATGTAGGATTTAAATGGCCAGTTTTGCACTGGTGTTGATGCATTCCTAGTTATCTTATATTTCATGATTATGTTGTAAGACATGTTTTTGATCAGATTCCACTTCTTTGCATTGACAAGGATTTTTTAATTTCAGCAGTCGGATGCGTCGACTCCAGATCTTGGTGCTCAGTGGTGCCAGGGCATCAAGTGTCTTGACATTTTTTTTTCTTTAATTTTTTAAGTGCTGGGCTAGAAATGAATTATTTTGATTGATTTCAGCATTGATAAGTTTTTTATGATAAGGGATTTTACTTATTATTTGACTAAGTTTTCATCTTGCTAGCTTTTGGATTCTTAAAGACTGATGTATATCGATTCTTGGAACATTTGTTTGATTTTACATTTTGTCTGAACACTGTTGCATGTAGGATGATTATGTTATGTCCAGTAAAAATTTGATTAAGACATCATGGCTACACCATGTCGAAAGCTGCCCGGGCACCGGTGGGTTTTAGAAATTCCTGCTGGGGTGGTGTTTCTGCATCAGGCCTGTCTAGTTCATTTTTGGATTATATTTAATAATTCACTGTTAGCTTCCTGGCATAGCATTTTTTTCCTGCAAAAATAATCAATGAATGTGTCCGACTATGCAGAAAATGAATGTAAACAAAATCTGTGATTTCTGCATAATGAATTATCTAAGTCACTTTGCACAGTGTTATATAAGATGATTGCAGTATAGGTTGTTCTAAGAGTCAATGTATGTCATGAGTGTACAAATAGACAGAGACCATTACTTTTTATCCTTTGGTTGGAAATCATGAGAACTCCTCTTAAGTTGTGGTGTTGACACTGTGCCTTGACACCAATGAAATGACCCAGCATCATCTCGAAGGGGCTGTTAACCCATAAACGGTACCCTTGCACACAGTGCCAGGACACCGCCAAGGGAAACAGCACCATGAGGAGGAAGATCGGCGCACAGATTGACGGCAAGGTCTTGGTCTCAATGGTCACCAAGGTCAGGGCTAGGGTACTGTGCACAGCACGAAAACGTAAGTGTTTATGCTTCTTGACATTTGTTCCTCCAATGGAACTGCTGAATTTGTTTTTGTCCATCATGCAATTTATTTGATCTGCCAACAGATCCCAGGTTATTCCCTCTGTATTGACGAGTATTTTCGTGGTTTCAGCAGTCGGATGTGTCGACTCCTGGAAGTGGACCTCAACGAGGGATACCAACTTCAGATGGAAGCTTAGCACACGGATTGATGGCAAGGCCTTGATCTCAATGGTCACCAAGGTCAGGGTCACCGTAATGTGTACAGCATTTCAATGTAAGTACACTGTGAATGTCATTATGAGAATTAGTCTTTTTCTACCTCACTTTTCACTACCATAACTAATGTCATTATCCCTATCTAAATTCTCAGCTTAAGATGAGTACCTGATATTGAATGAACTCTTCTTAAACATAATGTAGCTATTTTACTCATTCAGGTATCTCAATCAATTTTTCTTTCCGTGTAGGTAAACCTTTATGCTATGTATATAACACGTTTTCTGATTGGTCAAAGTGTTTGGAATCCCAAAATGATGCTCGAAAAAAAAATAAAAAAATAAGACAACACAACTTAATTGTCATGTGATTTTCAAAGGGAATTAATTCTCAACAGTTATAACTATCCAAAATCCGGCAGCACAACCAATTTAATGCAGTATCAATATGAAATGTGAACACAGTGGATGTGAAGAATCCGATATGTCAGAGAAAAAGTCTAATGCCACAAGTCAATATGAATTTTAACCTTCATCGTCTTGAAAAAAACTAATGTCTGAATGGTCAAACTTGATGGCCCGACAGGGCATTTCAAAGTCATAGTTGTTTATTTACTTAATTGTTGTCATTTTTTTTTTTAATATTCTAATATCGGCATGCAGAAAGTAGTGATCGTTTATTTACCTTCTTTTGATGTTTTGATTTCAAAATGTCTACAGTATTTCTGTTATTTTAATAATTAAGATCTCATAGAATGTAACACTAAGTTTATTTTTGTACAAAAAAATGGTTAAAATGTATGAGCAGATATTTTGGGTTATACTCTAAGTCATGTATTGGGACTTCACTAATGCAGGTGTCATATTCATCCTTATGAATGTTTTGGAATAGTTTAAAAACAACACCCTATAAATATACAACTATATTCTGAATACTTGTAAGACAGGCATTCAAGTATCACTCAAACATGCAAAATAAGATAAAATTAATCAGTTATGTTACCAGCAATATGAAAAATATTAATCAAATAAAAAAAATCGAGTACCACATTTGTAACTTTTGCTGTGCGACTACCCACTTCTCCCTAAACTAAAGTACCCCTACTTCTCCCTGAATTGAGATAAGTCACTTCTCCCTAAAATTGGATGCTTGGTTGAGTCCTGTTGATTAAGAGCATTCTATGATTAATGTTTTTTCGACCTTTGTTTAAGATTATAGCGGAACCTCTCTACAATGGTCAACAGTCGGCCATTACAAAATTGATTGTTATAGGGAGGTGGCATATGTTGAGAAGGAGAGATTGAGTGTTATGCTGATAAGATTATATAAAGAGTGGAAATCAATATATTAGAAGATTGGTATAAATCTAACCAATTATACTATAAGTTACTTGATAATACAAACTTGAGGTTTTTTATTTGAATTGATGTAATGAAACTATGGCACATTAATCATTATTTCACTATTATGTATATACAGTACAATCTCTGTAAAGCAACACCCAGTGGGGGCTGCAAAATAGATCGTTGTTTAGAGGTTGTTGCTCTACAGAGGTTAAATTTACAGTGAATATCAGCTTAGGGAAATTTTGAAGGTGTTGTTATAGAGAGGTTGTTGCTCTACAGAGGACCGCTCTGCAGAGGTTGTACTGTAATGAATGGTAGGTGCGTGTTGCAAACAAACAATTTTCAAATTATTTAGAACTTACTGTTTTGATATACCCGATCTCAGCCGATGAGTAAACAGTTTTATTTGCTGATACACTGAGGAAAAACGATTGTTGTCAGTAAAATAATTGATTTTAATTCAGGTAGTAAGTCCAATTATTATCTTTAAAGAATTTTTTATGCCGACTGAAGACTTGCAAATTATTTTGCATTTGTTTTTTCGGTAAGGGATGATTATTCTTAAAGAATGTGAGTATAGTGTATTAAAGACCATTCAGTGCAGTACTGATATTTTTCTACATCTGCATGCATGAACAAAGTCAGTGTTTATTTGTTTATTTAATGCATAGATGTCTTTGAGGAGCTTTTTGACAATCACAACTTCAAATTTAATGAACATTGATGCGTAACTGTTCACCGTTAATCCGTGCTTATCCCTTTCACTGCCACGACAAACAGGCTAGACAAGTTGTCTGACATTAGATACGCTCGTACATTTGATAATTATGATCCATATAATGATGGTCCATGACTGGCAATTCATAGGTAAATAATGTCATTGGGAACAAATCTGTTGGTTTGAGTTTGTAGGTTACTGGCGCTGAGAGGTTCATTTATGTGTAAAATGCAAGTGGAGAATTAAAAAATGCAGTTGTTGAGAGGTGGCCGTTGTTGAGAGGTGACCATTGTTTAGAGGTGACCGTTCATGGAGGTTTCACTGTAGACATGAAAAATGATTCCTCCAACTCTGAATTGATGAGTTATTTCTTTATTTCAGCAGTCGGATGTGTTGAAACGTCGAAGTGGACCTCAGATGAAAGCTTGGCACTCTGATAGATGACCCCTGTTTATAAGGTCCATCGATCAATAGTTATAAGATGTATCCAGTAACTTTAAAAACTTAAATTGTTCATATTTGATGGCCTTATTTTTATTTTTCTGAAATATTGTTTCCTGATTAGTTTAATGCTTTATGCTTGCTATAAAGTCCTTTTTAAAATTTACTATCTATTGTATGAGAATAAATTTTTGTTGTTTACGCATTATTAAAGTACCGGTACACATATTTTAACTTCAAAAACTTAGGTTGTTGGTTTTTTCTTAGCTTTATTTTTGTTCTAGTAAATTCAGTATTTTTCTGAATATTTGTTACTGACTTACTAAATGCTCTATGCTTGTTGTTTTTGTAGATATTCGTATTATCATTATACAGTTAAACTTTAATTTTGCATTTGTAAAGAGTGTGGCCCCATATGCTCTGCAATCTGAAACTTGACATGGGGTACAGGTTTCCAGAGATTTTTTTCCCTTCAGGGTTTTTATCTCTGGTTTCTCCTGGGCCATTCAGTTTGCACACTAGTTTTTTTCCATAATGTTGTAGAGTTATTTATCATTAAATGTTTATTTGTTGATCTTAAAGAAATAATAAATGTTATGTAAATGTCAATTATGATTTTGTTAATATAAATAAATGTTATGTAAATTATGTTTTTGTTTGTATTAACTTGATAGTAACAGAATGTGTGTATGAAGTGATATCATGTGTTGGAGTATTGATTAGTTTAAAACATACATACAGTATGTGTAATTTGAGGGTTTAACGCAACAGTGTTGTAACTCATACTGAAATAAGAACACAACAGTGTTGCGCCAAGCACTCAGTATGTCCAAACATAGCATATTTGTTATGTGACCACATATATATTTTTTTATATTACTATTTATCTCCGGGAGAATCCGAGATTCATTTTAGTTCTTTTCTTTCACAGATATCCAAATAAAGATAGAAACCAGAAACAAGTTTGATTGAAAGCAGAATTTTAACCTGATGTACATTTGTATCAACAAACATTTAATCTAATGAGGTCAGATGAAAGATTGTGTGACAAGTAATAATACTAAAAAAATATAGGTGGTAATTTTGTTGAGTACGTATTCAAGATACAATTCAATTCTAAGAACATTTTGATGACCAGCGGACATACAAATTTATTCAATAATGCAACATAAGGTTATATATATACAAACATGGATTCAGGTGTCACATGGCCAAAAATAGAATCTCATCAAATTAATTTACAAAATCACTGGGCAAACTGTAACACTGCCTAGTTGATATGTACATGTATTATTGCATTTCTGTTAAGCTAATTTTCAACTGGGCTGTTTTCAAAGAAAGTCTAGCTTGTGAGCGTCGCTTCAGTGCATATAACTCCGAAACTGCATGAGGAATCAACATACATCTTCTTAGATAGATCTCACTGAGGTAGTGAACATGTACGTTCACTACCTCAGTGAGATCTATCTAAGAGCCAGCGACCAAACAAACAAACATACAAATCTACTGCAATGATTTATAAATTTCATATTAAACTAAACAGAACATTACAGAATATTTGTGAATTGACTTTAATAATAATTATAATTATACAAATATGTCGACATACAATATTATGTGTACAAACACATGCGTACAACAAATGGAAAAAAATCAGTACGTATGCACCTGTCAATATATTTTACCCGCCCGAGGGGCGGCGGGCATACATCGGACGTTAGGCAGAAGGCCATTTTTGATAGGCAGGAATTTGACAAACTGGTTTTTCCTGGGTCCCGGGAAATAGACTTTGGTCTGGTTTTACATCCATGTCGCATTTAATACACCAGTAAACTCTAGGGTGGGAATTTAGACGAATACACTTGTCTGTATGGTGGGGCTATATAGACATGAACATTTTAGAAATGTCAAATTCCCTTGGGTCAGCCGCCGTACCCTTGGGCGGGTAAAATATTGACGGCAGGTGCAACATCTAAGACGGCAAAAAGCAAATAGTGGAAAATAGACATTTCATAATAAATTATGATCAAAATTCTTGGCAAATAGCTAGTGTTCAAGTTAATGAAAGAGAAAAGTGATAATTAACTTAAAACCAGTTTTGGTGCCAGCAATCAATAGGCTGCAGAAATATGATTTCATCCAAAAAGTTCAAGTTACCAACCATGATTTATTTCTAACTTCCTGTGCTTTTTTAGCCAATACAACTGAAGTCTGGTTCCCGTCGTACTGTAGTATTTAAGTACGAAATGATAAGGGGCTAAGACAACCGATGATCTAGACAGACAGTAAAGTTGTGAATGAGTCATGTTTCGGGAGCTTTCAGCGCTTTGATTTTAGTCATTCTAATTTGTTTCCCTTGTAGAGATCAAGGTCAGCACGGGAAGTTCTTCGCATGTTGATGTACCTGTAATTTTCTCCTGTTTATGAACTACTACCTCGTAAGTGTTGATTCTTGTTGATAAAATGTGATGTGTTTAACGAGGGAATGTCATTGTTGACTGTTATTTGTGTTGTAACTGTTGGTTATGTGATTGTCATATGTTTTCGCGATTTAGCGATATTTGTGTATTCTAATTCATACACTCGAACTTGTTCAGCCATAGCAGTTTCGATGTCATTTAGGTCAGCAAATCGAATACCCATAGCTGTGACATGTTTTCTTTAGTCTAGGGAATAGGTCATGTATATAATCACTGGGGCTTAATGCCTGGTGAGTATGTTGGAATATTGTAACTAATTTACACTTAATACAATAACACAACCCTATGACCGGGCTGTAACTCAATATATACAGTTAGATATACTAATTTTCCTTGGGCCTACCTTGGCTAATTGATTGGTAACAAAAACATATATTTGTATAGTATACTGTTTTTGTTACCAATCAATTAGCCAAGGTAGGCCCAACTTATGCATGTAAGTTCCTAAGTATAATCTTGCCTAAACACATCGATTTCGCCCGTTGAATCAATGTGGTGGAGTGTCCGTCAAGGGAGATAATTATATACGCAATGTTATGCCTCTACAGAGTTAGCTTCAAATTTGCAAGAAATCATGAGTATATAATGGGATTTTCTTTGTTTATTTTGTTGTATAATAATTCAATTAAGCTTTTGCAAACAAAAACCCACAAGATTGCCTAAGATTTCTAGGAGAACTTCGCTTACATTTCAGTCAGTTTCGTTCTAAATATTTTCAAACTCCTAGTTTGCCAGTAAATAGGCTTTGTGGTATTTTCATCGGTAATCTCATTTTGAAAGAAGTTGGAATCATGTTAATTTCATGTAAAATAAACCTGGTGGATTTGTGCATAAATCTTAAATGTTTTGTCTAAATTTTGACTGAAATTGAGTACAATTACACTATTTTAACAAATTATAGTTTTGTGTATTTTTTTCATGATATGGCTTTTACTAACCTATGTTACAGGGCCCACGCTGTCGATTGCCACTTGAGCCAATTGGTGAAAGTCCGACCAAAGTGGCTCCAAAAATTTACAAGTGGAGAAAGTGGAAAAACGTTGAAATAAAACAAAAATATTTTATCCTGTTGTGTGTCTATTTTTTGAATTGGTTATTGAATGAAATAAAATTCAAAACATAAGATGAGTTACTTATGAATATGTTGGACTGTTTGTGCTTGTTAATGTTAAAAACAAAGGACTTTAATAGTGGTGACTGTATTTGAAATGTAATCCTGTGTTGGTTCTGTGTTGGTTCTGCTAAACTTTGCTAACTCATAACTACATTTTGCTGTGAAGGTATACAGACCTAAGTACCTTTTTGGCAATTCGCGTCGCATTGCGTCGCGTCGCAAAAAGTGGCTCCAACTTTTTTCAAGCCAGTGTGAGCCCTGTGTTACTAGTTCTGCTGTTGTTAAGTGCTGATATTCCCTTCAATATGACATCATTTGAAATAATTTATGGGTATACTGTTCATGTTATATTTAAGGACAAGGGATTGAAAAAAAAATTCATTTCTTTCTAATTTCAATTTTCAGGTTCAAATCATGTGTGATCAATGAGTAATGCTTGCTGAAAGAACAGTGACAGTGGAATTACTTTTGAATCACAGGTATTCTTTTATAAAGTTATTTGGTATTAATTAATTAACAAAAAGAAGTATTAGATAATGTTTACATTTGTAATTTGAAATACAATCAGTGGCAATAAACAAGTAACTTGTACTTTGTAAATTCATATACAGTGTATTATTTATTTTTCATATAGATGTATGTTTTTCTGTGACTTGAATAACCATCTACATCATTAAAGTTTATAAAAGTCACAGTGACAGTCCTATTATTTGCAGAATGATTGTTTGTATGTGATATATATAACAGTCATACCCAAGTACCTACATTTTACACATGAACATTGGAATCGACCTTTACTGTAGTGTAGAAAGGGAGATAACTTGGAAATTAAAAAATCAACTATTATCTAGCAAAGTAAAATATTTAGAAATCGGAGTATTAATGTATGAGTATTAGAATTATTACTTACTGAGGTAGATATTGTTATAAATATATGAAAAAATGGCTACTGATTGATAATTTGGAATTAAGGAGTGATTATTTTATTGATATTGTCTTTTAGGAATGAATGATTTTTACAATTCAGAATTCAGGAATGAATATGGCAAATGGACTAGAATTTGATATTTGTAATCCTTTCAGTCAACAGTCAGATTTATTTTGGATACGAGACTACGAAAACCATATTTTGATTTTCTTCATTAGGTTCCCAACATCACAAAAAGTGTGTAATATAGTGTTGAATATTAACCATCCTACTGTTAAAACAGTCATTGATTTACCAGAAAAGCAACTAACTGCAAGACATTGCGCTGCAACTTCAGTTTGGTAATTTCTTTTTAACATTTACATTTGACAATAATGATAATCAAAGTTTATAACATAGTCAAATTGTTGACATCTAATAAACTATGTTACCAGCTATCTATCTAGTATAATGATTGATCATTTTAAACAGTCCTGCATGCTACGTACATTCTCATGAGGTAAGGATCATGATTAATCAAACATTAGAAAGGTTCATTTTGAATCATAGCAATGCAAATATTAAATTCAAATTTCACCTTACATTTTATGCACAACAGATATCAGTAATGCAGTTTTACTCTAAAACTCAAATGAAACTACATGTATGTACAAACCCAGGTATTTAGTTAATATTACGTCAGTTACAACTTATATTAACTACTGTAATCTGATTACTCCTTCCTTGGTATTATATAGTCGGTACTGAATTTATCATTTTCATTTTGTCTATGCACTTCCATTTATATTTTTTCCTATCTGATCTTCATTTGTCTATCTTTCAAATTTAGAGCTAAGGTTGTGCAAAGAAATATTAATCCATTCCAGTTTTTTTTTCAAAATACAGTCAAACTTAATAAAGGCCACTCTTTGAAAATCATCACTGACCATTTAGAACAAAATGACCTCTGAATCAGTAAAGGCCACATTGTGTCTTTCCCACAGATGACCATTGTTCACAGGTTTTATTGTATTCTTATTTTCATAATTTTCATACATTACATGACCAATTACATGTAATGTAGCAAATTGAACAATTGTGAAAGGATCAGTTTCTGCTAAGATTGTAATCATTGTAACTATAGAAACAGTATGACTTACCAATATTGTTTCTGTTATTTAGATACAAAGAAAGTATTGCATTTTGTATGTTTTACACATTTTGCAAAAAAAATGCTATGATGTTTTTATTGTTCCAGACTTCAAGGACTTCCATATTTTCTCAATTACAGAGGCTTTGATAGAATCAGACTGATGAAGGAAGAAGCTGTTCAAACTTACACAAAGAAAGACCTGCATGAGATTGTAAATACTTCTTTCCAGGTTTGATTGTTGATGAATCTGGATGTGGATGTACCAAGAGTACAAATCAACAACATTTATACCAGGAAGTCATCTATTCATCAGAGTTGTTATTAGGGAGACAGGAAAACATGCCATTTGGTAATAATAAGCTAAATGATATATTATCTTATATTACATGAATATGTATGAATAGAAAGACTCAGAAAGTTTCAAACAGATTTTTATGAAGAACAGTTCTGTAAAATTTCTACGCTTATTATGTATAATGCAGCTAACTGAAATTCTCATTAATTTCATGCAAGTACTGATCCATGAAAGGTACAAACTTTAAAAAACATGCATTCAATATAGCTGTTATGATATGATAACTATAACTCTATTAAAATTATGTTTCAGGTGTCAATCAGCAACTAAAACAACAAGTTGGCCTAAAATTGCTATACCAGAGACTGGAATATCCTCAGTGAATTTCAAAATGGTACTTCTTCAATTCTTAAAGATCCAATTTACTACCCGTTTGTTTGAAGGGAGGCTAATCTCACACAATAAATAAACTTGAAATTGTCTCCCTTGTGTATTTCTTGTATCAGTTTGATCAAGAATTATTATTATTTTGACCATTGAATAATGGATAAGTTTACAGTAAAAATAAGTTTACAGTAAAAATATATTCTGTTAAAAATGAAACTTTCTAAGAGTTCTACTAGAATAGTTAACTTATTTTGCCTCCTTTCTGTTAACAAAATTGTATCATATTAGGTTCATTTTAAAACAAGTTGTACTGTTTTAACTACATGAATATTTATTAAGAAACGATCAACATGCAAAATTGTTATTATAATTATTGTAGACCTTTCTTCTGTAAAAGTTTGTAATGGACATTATCTCCTATAAATATATCTAGTTGCAGAAATATTTAGTTGTTTTACACTTTATATTATAGGCAGCACTACGATCGGTGATGTATTGGTCATATCAAACGTGTTGAGGTGCTGAAATGGGTTGTACAAATACATTGCTTATAGCAGAGGGATTGTTATGGAACCTTTTGAAATCTTGCAATGTCAGTATATAGCATAGCGAGATCATAGACATCGCTGTACAATGGCTGGTTTTGGAATGGCTATAATTTTTTTACAATAAACGTTTCGTTTCGCTTCAAATTCATGATATTTACTTTGAATATATTTCACAAATCCCATTGTGTGACATCATTACCAGACTTTCCCTCGTAAACAAACATTAGTTTTTATGACCAAAAATAGATTTCATTAGTTTGTAGGAGAAAAAAAGGAACACTTCAGATGCAAGAAGGATTATTATTGATCACAATTATTCCATACTCATGTGTGTGATGGAAGAATGAACAGCAAAGGATTCTCGCAATTTCCATGTTGAAATCAATGCGAGATCTGATGGGTGGAGAGTGGGGAGATGTTAAATTTGGTTGATTTCAAATTGGGGTCTGCCAAAAAACTTTAAAGTACTTTCAGTCTTGTAAATCAGGTCCTGTGCCTCTGGCTGGCTACACTACTGATGGAAAATTACAGGCAAGCCTCTCTGGATATGTATATGTTGTGTGTCATAATGTTGATTGGAACTTGTCAACAGAGTTGTTAACACAAAACTTGGCAAAGGTAAGTTTTTTAATACAATTATCAGCAGCCATAAGTCTGCTGTTCAAACTTGCTGGAAATCACATTTATAGACTTTAGAAATACATTGTACAGCATTAAACAAATTTCTTGGCAATTTGATCTTGTACATCTTGACACATGTACATTTTCTACACAGCTTTTATGTGATTATATTGATTTGAACTTTGCATATAAATATATTATTATAAGTATTCAAATGATCTGAATTATTGTAAATTACTGCATGACAGAAACATGGAAGAAGTTTTTTAAGTGACACTTGTTTTTGTTTTTATGACGATACTGAAGAAAATATGCATTTTATTTGGGATTATCCTGGATATCAGATACAGTATATAACAAGGATGTTGAGTAAATAAGTGTACAGTACAACCTCTCCAATGCGACCCTCTGTAGAGCAACAACCTCTCTATTATAAACAACACCTTCAAAATTTCCCTAAGCTGATATTTACTATAAATTTAACCTCTGTAGAGCAACAACCTCTAAACAATGGCCAATATTTACTGCTCCCTCAGGATGTTGCTCTACAGAGGTTGTGCTATATATGTAAACACAACCAGTTACTTGAATTTTAGAAAGTACATGATTATTTCATCTGTGAGTGACAACGTTTATGGTCCAGTTCAAGTTATTAACTTCCTTGCAATACTTAGTATTTATATAAACCCATCAATTCTGAAATCACAAAAATACGGAAGGACATGCATGCTGGACTTTTGACTAATTGAGACACATGCTGTTGAATCAACACACAAAGCACCTCAGGATGCATTTATGAAGGAAATGGAGTATGTATATTTATTGTTTCATCATTTTTCTCATGATATACTGTTTTAACAGGGTCACTTAAATAGCAGGGTTAGGACTCATGCTCTTTAGGCACTTATCTCAGTATAAACATCAAGTGGTGCTGTAGATACTTATCAGAGAGCTTTTCTCAAGCATGTAGATAACACGCCATTACGGATTCAGGTCCAGAAACACCAAGAACATTCATACCGTACCAATAATATACGGAATTCGTTTAAGTATAAGTGTGGTTTCCTGATTTTATAAATTAAAAATTAAATATTATTTAACAATTGTTCCATAACATGTTTTTATAAATATTATAAAACAATCAGACTTTAAAAAAATTAGTGAGGAATCAAAATGTCTTGTGACTGTAACACTGAATGAAGGATCAACATGGAAAGGGTTGAATTGTCTTATAAATTATCGAATTACAGTGCAAGTTGTCAAATTATAAAAGAAGAGTTATTTGTTTTGTTTATCATATCAGACTTAGCTGTCATTTTATGTGTAATGCTGAAGATTTTTCAACACGCATTAACAAATATTTGATGTAATACATTGTGAGAATTATAATTATTGTTCATTATTTTCATGTCACTAAGTATATCATATCCCTTACTGATTAAATGATATATATATTTATATAAACTTCAATAAGCTGATGTGAGTATAGCAATATTACATGATTCAAAATATATACATGTGACAATGATATTGGTCACAGCTGAGCAATATATGATGGAAATAACATATTATCTCTGGACGCTCAACTGTTTCATCACAGAAGGATCCATACTAAGTTTAGACTACTAGACTATGCTAGACCGTACTGAATGAATTACTACTTGCTGATTGGCTACAACCTTTACAATCAAACAACAGGATTACTTTGCATCATTTTGCTGTCAACATGGTTGCTTCGGCATTCAAAACAGTCGAGTGTCCTGCGATATTTTGTTATTTCTGACGTTTAACACTCAGCTGTGACTTGGAGTCTTTCATATTTTGAAGAAAGGCATTGCCTCTTACAAAAGTATGATGAGTTTATTTCTGTAATTGTGTTTAACTGTGAAAAATTGACCAAAAATTGCCAGTCTTTATAAACTTCAAAGTGACAGCCTGATTGACATGTTTTAATTTGGAGGTGATATGGTGAAACTTTGAGCTTTTTGTAAATATTTGGTGGATTTTAATCAAATAAACAGTGTTTACTCTTAGTTGGATGCTTTCTGCTGGCGACCACAAACTTATAAATGTGATTTGATGGTTGATTTTTTATGCAGTTACAGTTGATTGATCAACACCACTTTTAAATCACCATTGCCATGGATACCTTTTCTATTACTATAGATATTATGCAGGTATACAAACTTGATTGTTTTTGTTTGCAATGCGATATCCTGCACATGCGCATAATGCTGGTTGGCAAAAAATGGTTCCGGGTTATTTTGAAATGAAAGCAAAGCATGGAGAGACAAAAGGACAGTAATATTCAAGAAACTGTTTATTCAGAATATTATTTTTGTTTAAATGGGGCAGATCAAGAATGTTATAAGAATAAACCTTAATTGCATGGTTTAACATTAAGTGATCGGTACACAATTCCTGAAGAGAAATTGGAAAACAATGTCGGTAAATGGCTGCCATTTCAAGTCAGCGACATATGGAAGTACTTGGTACACACACCAGGAGTGTACACTGCTGAGTCATTGACGCATAAAAATCAATGGACAGGTATAACTTCTTTGTCTTTGGACACGTTAAAGCAGTTCTTTACCATGGAATCGTTTAAACTGGTTCCCGTTCCATGATGCAGTGCACCAAAGGAACAGGTACGGTCTAAATTTTCCAGCGTTCTGATTGGTCAACCCGTTTTAGCTATTTCATTGGTTGCTGTTCATTCGAGAAACATCGGGGATTTCCGTACATCTGATAAATGTACGCGGAGATGTTAGTGCTAATGTTTGAATACCTCGTGGATACCCTTTATTCAAAATAAAAAATATAGATGCTAGAAGTTACTATGTGAATATTCGTTACAGTATAGTCATATAACATATAAAAGATACATATCTTGAAAATATCAATTAATTTTAATGCCTTGATTTATTTTTTTATTGTTGTTAAATGGTTGTCTTTTTTTTAAAAATCATATGTATAAATATATGCATAGTTCGGTGTAATATGTATTAATTCCTTTAAAACATATTTTTCTTTATTTACAATTAAAATATATATCTTATATACAAAATGTATATCAGTATATGTCTAGTGACGTTTTAAGTGGTTATTTTGTTACTTAATTCCTTTTCGTTAACACCTGACTTTACAGAACTGAGTTAAATTAGGAGTAATTAAGATTATGATATATGCTGTATATTGTAAATTTAACATGGTATCAGGCACAAGTGCTAAAGTATATATTGACCCCCTTCGGTGAAATGATCCATAAAATATTTCTCCCTTATAAGGGTGCAGGAAGTGAGACGGTCGTGTTACGTAATATTGCATAACAACTTCTTACTTGGCTACTTATCCTGATTTTATCAATGCATTTATTGAAATTGAGCAGTGATATATACTGGTCAATTGATGATCAACTATACTGTTTGCATTAATTTTAAAACACGCGCGTAGTCCAGAATCAGATTGGGCACGACTTTTAAATGTATTATTAGCATAGCATATTTATATGAATTTTATAAGAATATAAACACTCAAAAAGTGCAATTGTGTACGGTGATTTATGTTATTTGACAGTTCAACGAATACATGTACTAATAAAAATTTACATAAGTGAAAAAATTTCTCCCACACCGACCGTGATCGAGTACTCAATTTTAAAAATATTTCTTAAATATATATTTTTTTAAGTGTCGGTATTCTATTTCAAAATATATTTAAATACGCTGTGTGTATTTAAATGCTACTTAATTAAGTGTTCCAACGACCAAGATCAGAAAATAACTATCCAGTTCCCTAATCTTTATCTATTATTTAAATTACGCGCGAAATGTGCATCGATAATGCAAAGTCTCGCGAGATCCCCCGGGCAGAATTCTGCCCGGATTCCGATCGAAATTGACCAATCAGCGTCCTGGAAAATTTAGGCCGTACCTGTTGGCTTTGTACACACAAGTCAACGGGAACCAGTTTAGGAATCGTTGACACCCCTGTGTCTCTTTTTAATTCTACTGTAATCCCTTCACAGAAAATGACAGACAAGAAACAGTGACATCAATGTAGGATGTGTTTAGACAAGCAGAGAGACTACATGCACGCTGCTCGTTGTTCTTGCAAGGCTGGGTAAATATACATCAAATCTAATGATACATTAATTTGTTCAATACTTCTTAGACTGTTTTTAGCTCACATGAGCACTTGTGCTCAGGGTGAGCTTTTGTGATCAGTCTTTGTCCGGCGTCAACGTCATGCATCGTTCATCTTCAAACAGTTGAAATAAATGGTTCCAAACTTGTATAACTTAGTTATGCTTTTTTGGTAACTATTTTTGACTCAAAAAGCATAACTTTTTTGTAACTTTTTTCGGTATGGGTCACAGTCTTCGCGAAAGTCACTGGACTGCCAGTCATGACTGATGATATTCAGTTCAGTCCAAATAACAATCAAAGTTTGCCGGTCCTCATGACCGTTGAAATATTCGTATTATTTGGTACGAAATCAGCAGGTACGATTAATTGTTTCCGGTTCGTTCACAACGCGCATGCGCAAGTTGGTTGTTTAAATGGCGGAACGAAAACATTTCTGCGTCGCTGATTAAACTACACAGGATTCATGCCTTTTAGTGCTTTATATAAGATTGTCTGTTCTTCGAAACCTTTTTTCATTCAAGCAAATCACAGTGATTCATTTTGGCCTGCGTCCCAGACGCACATTTCCACCAAAAGATGCAGACACAGCATAGATGTCCGTCCTCAGGACGCATCGCTTTTCCATTTCGTATAAATGGGACGCATGGCTTGTCAATTTCGTATAATAATAAAAGAAGTAATTTTTACGATCAATGTAATTTAACCGCGCCATATAAATTAATAAGTTTACGTGCGTGTTGTTGTTTTGGATCGACTTTCATTTTACTGATCGATGTATAGCGATAAAGTCAAAACATCGCCGAATACAACTAATTATCAAAACCATGAATAAACGACCGCTGTACAGTCTGGTTCAGGTATTTGATAGTCATACAGAGACGTATCTTACGGAAAAACATAGAAGTAAAACGAAGAAATTTTATGCTGTTGTGTGTCTAAATGAAAATTTTCTGACTTAAAGACAAAATGTTTCCTGTTTCTTTTTGTTTAATATTGTGCTATGAAAAATTGTTAAAACATGTGATTTTTAGCTCACATGTCACATTTAAGTGACAGGGGTGAGCTTTTAGGATCAGTCTCTGTCCGGCGTCCTGCGTCGTCAAACTTTATGTTGTGAACATACTAGAGGCCACATTTTTAGCCCAACTTAAGCAAAACTGGGTCAGAACATTAATATCAACAAAACCTCGGACAATTCGATATTGGGCCATTTGGGGTCAAAAACTAGGTCACCAGGACCAAATAAGGGAAAACCTTGTGAACACTTTAGAAATCACTTCATGAAACTTTGTCTGAATGTTTATTTCAATAATATGTAGGTCAAGTTTGATAATGGGTCATTTCTGTAGTAAAACTAGGTCACTAGGGCAAATTGCTGGAAAACCTTGTGAACACTCTAGAAGTCACTGTTTTGATTGGATCAACATGAAACCTTGTCAGAATGTTTGTCATCATAATATCTTGAACGATTTTGAACATGGGTCATCTTGGGTCAAAAACTAGGTCTCTAGGTCAAATCTTATGAAAAACCATGTTAACACTATATTTTTCACAGTTATAATTGGATCTTCACCAAGCTTTGTCAAATTGTTTGTTTTAATGATATAACCGTCAAGTACAAATATGGGTCATCTGGGGTCAATAACTAGGTCAACAGGTCAAATCTTAGGAAAACTTTGTTAACACTGTAGCTGTCACAGTTTAATTGAATCTTCTCTAAACCTTGTCAAAATGTTTGCCTCAATAATATGTGGATCAAGGTTGAATATGAGTCAGCCGGGGTCAAAAACTGTGTCACCAGGTCAAATCTTTGGTAAACATCTTGTAATAGCTTTTAATTGCATGGTTTTAATTGGATCTTGGCCAAACCTTGTCTGATTGTTTGTCTTCATGATATTATGTATAGGTTTAAATATGGGTCATCTAGGGTAAAAAACTAGGTCACGAGGTCAAATCTTAGGAAAACGTTATTATACTGTAGATGTCAAAATTTGATTGTATCTTCATTAAACCTTGTCAGAATGTTTGTCTTAATGATATGTAAGACAAATTCGAACATAGGTAATCTGGGGTCAAAAACTAGGTCACAAGGTCAAATCTTAGGAAAACCTTGTCTATGCTGTAGTTTTCATGGTTTTGATTGGTTCTTCACTAAATTTTGTCAGAATGTTTGTCTTATTTATATGTAGCGCAAGTTCTAACATGAGTCATCTGGGGTCAAAAACTAGGTCACTGGTTCAAAACAAAGTTTTAATGAGTGAACAGTGATTGTCATGTGAGTTAAAACCTTTGACTTTTATTGTTGTTACTACTAATATTTTTTCGGTCCGGCCAAAATTGATTCGGTCCGGCCAAATATTTTTGATGCCTGACTGAATTTCTGGTGCTTTTTCCCACTTTCGCGAAGACTGAGATAAGAATTATTATTCATGGGAATTTTTTACTGTAATATTGGTGGATGGGGTAATCTAACATTTTGATTTTAAGTTTTATGTTGTAATGTTTATATATTGTGCTGCATTATGCACTCAAATATGTTTTATGATGTTACTTCACTAACTGAAGGAGGAAACTAGATGAAAAATCAAAACAAATCACTGTAATTGCCTTTTATTAATATTTCAGGCAGTTTGGTAGTATGCAAACTGCAGTCTAGCAGGTCCAGTACATTGGTGACAATGAAGTTTATGAATCTGAAGACCTGTACAATGACTACAATGGAGGAGATTTAGAGTTTGAAATTGTACATGTATAGGTAAAATAAATATCAATTTTATTAATGTTTTAGGCTGGAACTCATTTAAAATGCTCCCTACTGGGAGAGTAAATCGATCAACTGTGTGTGCCTTTCCATTCATCCATTACGCTTCGTCCAGAGCATTACTGAAAAGGACTGAAGTCATTTTGAACAAAACTTATGTTTTTGGATCGTTACAAATATAATACATTATTATTATTGCAATAAGTATATTAATTAAATTAAATATATCGTATTACATTTAATCGTAACTTTGTTATATAATTACATTTTACAATACGTTTTGTTTTTTTCAGTATACATGTATGTGTACAAAACATTTGGTCGAGTTTTAGTAAGATTTAGTGGCAAAAGAAACACCATACTTTTTTGGGGAATTATTTTCATTTGACAGTTCAGCCATTGAAATTATTCCCATTTTGTAAATGATGGACATTACATATTGTGATATTGTGGATATTAGACATAATCTTTGTTTGAACATCTAGAGAACACTTTGAACTTGCTAATGGACCATTGTTTGTGTATTTTTGTGATATTAAATTCGAAGGATAGTTGCACAAAAATTGAATATTTTTAACTGCATTTCTTTCAATTTTCGTTTATATAAACAAAATATACATTTCATAACTTTTTCTCAGTCTTGTCTTTATTTGGGTATTTTCCCATCGTGTGCTGAACAATAACCATTCAAACTTCAACAGTCAATTTTTTGACGGCGGTCATTTTTGTTGTGATATGGAGACTTTAACCAGATATTTCTTATGTCTACTCAGACTGTACAATGAGTACTTTACTGTTGGTTGTTTTCCAAACAAACAACACAATGGCTTAAACTTGTTGAAGATTTCCACACTGCACTGGAAATGGCTTCCAAATGATAAAATCTATTTATTGATAATAGTACTAATAAAGTAGTTGTGAACTGTTCAATTCAAATTTGATAGTTATCACAAAGAAAAATACCTGCAAACATGGTACATTTTGTAAGACTGTGGAATCATTAATTTTCAGTTAGGATTTAATTTCATGGATTTCGACTCATCCACGAAATCAAATCCGCACAAATTCAAATGCGGAGATAAGGCATTTCTTTTCAAAAATCAAAATCACGAATTTATGTCCCCACGAAATAGCCATTTTAGTAAAAACAACGAAAATTGAACCCAACGAAAATTAATGATTCCACAGTACATGAATGGTTGAACATATAATGTTGTTTTAACATAAATTCATTTCTGTGTATTATTAAGTGATTGAAGGTGATTTTTTGTTCAACATTCTATAAATAGTGGCTGCATCATCAAACTAACACTACATAGCCTCTATCCTAATTAAGACTCATAACTGTCAAAATTTAGATTTTTCTACATACGTGGCATTAAAAAGTTGGTAAAATAGTGGTGTTTAAATTGATCTCATTTAATTATGAGATCAAACAAAGATGGACTTATTCAAAATGATTACAACTTATATATTTAGCACTGTAAGTGGCTTTTTTGTACACTTTCATGACTCTTTTATTTATGTCTAAGTTTGTATGTAAAATTGAGTTGCATAACGTCATAATACACATTTATACTTTACTTTCATTCTCAGTTGCTATATGGTTGATTATTTTACATTGATCAAAGAAACAGTGTAGCTTTAAGCTTTAACAAACCTTTAACACATGAACAAATTGAGAGCGTAACATTATATTGTTATTATTTAATTAAGATATAAAGATGTTCTTTAAATTCGTCAGTAAGTGAGATATATCAGCATGTGTCCGAAGGACTGGGTAACATTGTATAGGGTTTAAACAAAAATATGATCTGAGACATTGAAATCTTGGTCATTTGAAATTGTGTTATACTATAGCCTTCCTCTATATGAAAATCGCACCTTCAATCACATCTTTGGAAAACTAAGGCAATTGTCAAATTGTCATAATTTATGCTTCAGCCGAGAAAGAAAATCTGAATGACGAGAAATTTAGATTTGATCAACTGCTACGTGATGCTAATCTCTCACCTACTGAAATATTGAAAGAAATGGATCTTAAACAGACCTGAATACAGTCAATGAAACTGGTAAGCAGCTTGTCATACTTATTGTATAAGTGTTCTTGATAAATACTGAAAGTAAAATTGATAAAGAGCAGTATAAATTAATGTGTGTAACAGTATGATGACTCAGTGTAAAACTAATTGCTCTTGACACTTGTTTGAGGCCTGCTTATTAACAAATCTGCTCATAATCATTTATTTGATTCAATATTTAAAAGATATGAATTATAATAGTTCATTAGTCGTGTGGTTCATGCTTGCATTTAAATTATCTACATGCTTTATATCACAATTCATGTGTAAGTTAGTTTTTAGGTCACGAGGCGCCTCATAGTTGAAGTTAACTCCAGGCACCCCTCTGTGCATTATTTCAAAAATAGGTGTGCACCTGGATAGAGTCAACTACCCTCAGTAACCTAGCTGGAACACCTCCTCCTATGGGTATTTCGACTCTCAGGGATATGGGGCATATGGTTGTCTTAATGGTTGTCTTTCAGCAGCCTAAACCAATCAGATACTGCATTATTCAATTCCTAATCTAATTCATTCTACTAAAAATATACATCAATATACAGCTTGGGCATTCAACAAGTTACGATCATTTGGATATTGTTGCTTTGTTTCAGAAAATGGAAAATCAGTTACAACAGTTTTCAACAATAGACCTGCCAAAAAGTTGGCAGAAAAAACGAAAGTCAAAAGAAAAAGAGGACTTCAACATCAAATAATGACGGTAATACGATTGTTGAAATGAAAAAGAAAGACTAGCTGAAGAAGATGGTGACATTAGAATCATCCAAGCTGATGGCTGCCTGAGGTTACTTCAGAAAACCACTTGCAATAACCAACAACCTACTTTTCATACAGTTACAAGCACAACTTTTCAATATTCATCTACCAATACTCCACCTGTAGTCTTTCTACCTATCTACAGCCAGTCTCAACAACTTGATCTTAATTCATCATTTACAACTTCTTCTTCAGTCAGTTCAAATTGTGTCTCTATAGTTTAACACCACTATTTCCAAAAGATCAAGTACATAAACAGTTCACAAATAGGTTGTCTTGCAAATACTTCTTGTGCATCATCATCCGATATTTCATCACCAGTTGCTAATAACATTTTACATAGTAATTTAAACACTAACACATCATTCGAAAACCAATACTTTCAAGCAAGTCTACTTAGTATACAGCCATCTGGTCAATCCATGTACCCAAATTATGACTGGGGGTTTGGAAGCAGTGCCTCTAAACATCTAACAAATAATTATACTTACACTAACACAGATTTGACAAACAAACCTACCATGGACATGCCTTGCAAATGTGAATCAGTTTATTCACACACTCACACAAGGTATCACATGTCTTGAAGAACATTTAAATGCAGTCCATACTAACAAAGCAATTTCAACATCAAATAACCATAAACTCACATTTGGCGGCCCCACATCATTCAGCTACATCTACACTCACACAGTCTGTCAAGTGTAAAGGAGCAACTTACTTCAGCCAATCTAGACACATCTAAGACAGACCATGTAAGTTGATTTTTTCATGAATACAATTGAAATAGTTGTTTGTGCTTGTCTTGAATTTTTATTAGACAGAAACTCCTAAATTAATAAAAGAGAAAATTTACCTTAATGAAGTTGGTCAAAAGTCTGTTGTGTATCAATGTTATCTGATCACAAAAAAATAATGTGTTTGTGCATGATACTGTAGAACTGGTTTTATTCGCGTTTTATATGTTGGAAAATGAAAATGTCCGAAAATATGCAAATTAATTCTGTAATAGTATTTTATCGTAGAATAACCAGTTTAGTTAATCTGTTGAAAGCAATATATTAACAATAAACATGTATCTTTAAAGTTTGCAATCTAATTTTTTAGCTCACCAGAGCACGAATGTGCTCAAGGTGAGCTTTTGTGATCGCCCTGCGTCCATTGTGGGTCGTTCGTCGTGAAGTGGCTTCCATGTTTACTTAAAACAACATCTCCTCCTACACCACTATGCTGATTGCAACCAAACTTTGCTGGAATGATCCTTGGGTGGTCCCCTTTCAAAGTTGTTCAAAAAATTAAATTTCATTAAAACAAATAGAAAAAACTTAAAAAATCTTCTTGTCCGAAACCAAAGGGCCTAGAGCTGAGATATTTGGTATGTAGCATTGTCTAATGGAACTCTACAAAGTTTGTTCAAATTATTCCCCTGGGGTCAAAATTGGCTCTGCCCCGGGGGTAACTTGATTTTACATAGACTTATATAGGAAATTAAAAAAATCTTCTTGTCAAAAACTACGATGCCTAGAGCTTTGATATTTGGTGTGTAGCATAGTCTAGTGGACCTCTACCAAGTTTGTTCAAATTATTGCCCTAGGGTCAAAATTGGCCCCGCCCCGGGGGTCACTTGATTTATATAGATTTATATAGGAAAATTTAAAAAATCTTCTTCTCCAAAACCGCAAGGCCTAGAGCTTAGATATTTTGTATGTGGCATTGTCTAGTGGACCTCTACCAAGTTTGTTCAAATTATTGCCCTAGGGTCAAAATTGGCCCCGCCCCGGGGGTCACTTGATTTATATAGACTTATATAGGAAAATTTAAAAAATCTTCTTCTCCGAAACCGCAAGGCCTAGAGCTTAGATATTTTGTATGTGGCATTGTCTAGTGGACCTCTACCAAGTTTGTTCAAATTATGGCCCCGGGGTCAAAATTGGCCCTGCCCTGGGGTTTATTCTATTTTATATAGGAAAATTTGAAAAATCTTCTTCTCCAAACCACAAGGCCTAGAGCTAAGATATTTGGTATGTAGCATTGTCTAGTGAACCTCTACCAAGTTTGTTCAAATTATTGCTCTAGGGTCAAAATTGGCCCCGCCCTGGGGGTCACTTGATTTATATAGACTTATATAGGAAAATTTTAAAAATCTTCTCCGAAACTGCAAGGCCTGGAGCTTAGATATTTTGTATGTGGCATTGTCTAGTGGACCTCTACCAAGTTTGTTCAAATTATGGCCCCGGGGTCAAAATTAGCCCTGCCGTGGGGTTTATTCTATCTTATATAGGAAAATTTTAAAAATCTTCTCCGAAACCACAAGGCCTAGAGCTAAGATATTTGGTATCTAGCTTTGTCTGATGGACCTCTTTTAAATCTGTTCATATAATGGCCATGGGATAAAAAACGGCCCAGATGGGTCACTTGATCTTACTTGGACTCGTATAGAAAACTTCAGCAATGTTCATCTCCAAATGACCTTTTCTCCTGGTGAGCATTTATAGGGCCATCATGGCCCTCTTGTTTATAATATTGCTTTTACTAAACTATCATTTGTTGAACAATTTTGAACATCGTTTGAACATACTAGTAACAGTTTTTCACACTTGCCTACTGTTTGTAGAACTTAACTTCCACAACAATCCCAAACTATTATCAATCTATTGTTTTATACTTTATTAGATATAAAACACTGAATCACAAACTAAATGTCTAACAGATCAGGTGTGACACACAAATATCAAAGCAACGACAGCGTTTCTTTGATCGCACTTTAATTCTGCCTGACGACGTCGCAAATTAAAAAATACGCGAATAAAGAAACCTGCTGATTTTAACAAAAAAAGCGAAATTTTGACATCGTGATTAAGCGTTCTACAGTAACAATATATACATACACAATTACTAAAGACTGATCATCATGAATTTAAATATTTTTCAATGTTTGATAAAGTTTATTATGTATGTATATGGCATTGATATTTGATAATGCAAATTACTTGAACATTCTATACTAAACAAAACTTCCAATGCACTGTTTTATATAATGATCAATATTTATTCAATATTACATTTAATTAACTGTTATTATGAATACATGTCACATAATCATCTGTTAACAGGTTGCATAAGTAAAACTTTAAAAAACTTAACCAACAATGAATCGTATCCAATTTAGGTCAGTCACCTGTGATTTATTAAGTCACATTTTCTGTAAATATCTGCTATGACCACCAACCCCAATAACAAGAGCGCGACAATGGCTCCTCGTTGACCAAATAAGGGGTCGGATAGAATGCATAGGAACATTGTTCCATTCCTGCTGAATCGCTATGGTAAGTTCCTGTAGGTTTCTGGGCTATATTTATATTAAAATATTTGTTCAATTACAAATGTACATGACCAATTTGTTGTTCACACCCCTCCCTCAAAAAGTAAAAAAAACACATTTACAGTGAACATTGCATTTGTATTTGGTGGCAAACATTTCGCTAAACGTGCTTTAACATGTTTATTTGTTTACTTACTTACATAAATTGCACACAGTAGTAACATTACAGATTAAAGCCCTTGCTACTGCCAGTCCCGGTGCTCCAGCCTGGAGTAGACCAATCGCACGCGATTTTAGGGGCTGATACTTGGCATAATTACGACCTATTTGTCACAAAATCAATTCCAAAAATGATAGTTAACGAATGAGTTTATATCGATTTTAATTTATCTATTTGCACGTGCAAATCGTGCACACACTCAAGCGTTTAACAGCTTATTGGTGTTTAGCCGCGTAATTATGTGACAAAGTTTGTCAATACACATTGTTTTGATTAGATTGCTTGCTGTGTAATATGTTCTGCAAATTTTATTTGAATGAAATGATAAATGAAGAAAATACGAAGAAATATAGAAATGCGTTGGAAGATTTGATTAGTATAGTTATCATGATTTTAAAACATTGAAATCCAATTATATTTATAAAATCTTTTTCAGGATGGTAAAATGTACATTGATCTAGTTCCTGGGGAGAAGGCTAAGATCACCATACCATAACTAGATTCCTGTTTGAGGAAATGAGGAAAGCTAATTTAAGAGAAAGTGGTACAGCTTTGGCTAGACTGCTTGCCAATGTATTTTTTTGATGAAAGAACATTGGCATAGAGTTCAGTGCATGGCACCTAGAGTAAACCTACAATGGACTCTAACATCAGAATCAATTTCAAACAGAAGCTGAAAAAAAAATCCTGAAGAAAAGCAAACAATACCACCGCATGTCAATGTGTTTTGTGTAAATAGTGAATCTGTTAATTCTATTGTTTAAGGTTGTAAATATGTTTATGTTTTCCCCCTCAATGCTATTTTTTTTAATGAGTCCATCAGAATCTTGTGATTATTTGCTTGCATGCTTTTATAAAATAATTATCTTATTCTTCACTTCAATAATTATTGATGATCTTTGGATTCTTTTTCATTGAGGCCTACATGCTGGAAGGCTGTAGTTTCTGTTAATTTGTCACAGATGTTTTTTTATGCCCCCGCCATTTGAAATGGCAGAAGGGCATAGTGTTACCCATGTCCATCTGTGCACCTGTCTGTTCAAATTTTGGTGTCCGTGCGATAACTCTAGAAACACTCCATAGATTGGTCTCATATTTTACATGAAGGCGTATAATAATAAAATACAGGTCAAGTTTTTTTTCTGGTAAAATTCAAACATTTTCATATGAGTTATTGCCCCTTTTTGAATAAACTCTCAGCAGGGGCATTCGTGTCCTCTGGACACATTTCTAGTTATTTTTCATGTATATGAGAATGATGTAAAAATGTATTCATAGATAAAGTTGAATTTCCTCATAATTGTTTTGTTAATATATTTTGTATTCTTTCCTTTTTCCAGTTCTTTGAAATGTCCACTGCCTTACGTCTGCACTCTAGCTGTGCTGATCATGCATGTGGTTCATTATCAGTGTTTCTGAAGACCTATAAGTGACTTAATATATGTGAATTATCAACTTTTGTTGATAAGTGGCATATATGTCACATATAAGGCTTAAAGTATGTTTCTACATATAAATGACTTATAACTCACATACAAGTGACTTACAAGTTACATATTTCTGACTTAGTCATACCGGTATTCATATGCATTCCTATAAAATTAGTTTGCAATTCATTTGCATTTAAAATAGGAATAAGTGCCAACTATGTCACTTATAGGTAATTGTCTATGTGCAGTATAAGTGACATAAATGAAGCTTGTAAGTGTCGTATAAATATTTTCTGTAAGGGCTACCTTGTGCAGATAGTGTAGTGTTGATTATCACATTGTTAAATATTATCATGAATGGCCAGATAAAGACTCTGCACTCAATTGGCATCACTACCTGAGCAGTATATTATGACAGTACATTGTTTTCTTGTAGTTCAGAAGTTAAAATAACTTCCTTTCCCAGCGTTCAAAGCTCAATGTTACACAGGTAACACATTACCTGGATGTACACAGTGATTCTTCAGAACTAATGAATTGCACTCAATGACAAATTCATGTACATGATATTTTTTTTTTTTCAGAAATCACTTATTCTGTTGATTTATAACACTGAATAATAAGGAGCCTGTCTGGTTGTGTTGGTTGTTGTCTCAAACTAGTTATCACTATAGCCACTTACTGCTGTGAGTACAAATTCAATGGGGGCAGTTTTGCATGTATTTTTAGCTCACATGTCACAAAGTGACAGGGCGAGCTTTTGGGATCAGTCTCAGTCCAGCGTCGTGCTTCATCTAACTTTACCTTGTGAACACACTAGGGGTCACATTTTTAGCTCAATTTTAGCAAAACCATGTCAGAACGTTAATATTGACAAAATCTCAGACGAGTTCGATATTGGGCCATTTGGGGTAAAAAACTAGGTCACCAGGGCCAAATAAGGGAAAACCTTGTGAACACTTTAGAAATCACTGTTTTGATTGGATCTTCATGAAACTTTGTCAGAATGTTTATTTCAATAATATGTAGGTCAATTTTGATAATGGGTCATTTCCGGTAAAAAACTAGGTCACTAAGGCAAATTGCTGGAAAACCTTGTGAACACTCTAGAAATCACTGTTTTGATTGGATGATGATGAAACCTTGTCAGAATGTATGTCTTTATAAAATCTTGGATGAGTTCGAACATGGGTCATCTTGGGTCAAAAACTAGGCCACTAGGTCAAATATTATGAAAAACCATGTTAACCCTGTAGATTTCACAGTTACAATTGGATCTTCACCAAACTTTGTCAAATTGTTTGTTTTAATGATATAACCGTTTAGTACAAATACGGGTAATCTGGAGTCAATAACTAGGTCACCAGGTCAAATCTTAGGAAATCTTCGTTTACTCTGTAGATGTCACAGTTTTGATTGGATCTTCACCAAACCTTGTCAAAATGTTTGCCTCAATAATATGTGGGTCAAGCTTGAATATGGGTCAGCCGGGGTAAAGAACTAGGTCACCAGGTCAAATCTTAGGTAAAAATCTTGTTAAAGCTCTAAATGTCATGTTTTAATTGGAACTTGGCCAAACCTTGTCTGATTGTTTTTCTCAATGATATTAAGAATAATTAAAATATTGGTCATCAAGGGTAAAAAACTAGGTCATGAGGTCAAATCTTAGGAAAACCTTATTAATACTGTAGATGTCAAATTTTGATTGTATCTTCACCAAACCTTGTCAGAATGTTTGTCTTAATGATATGTAAGACAAATTCGAACATAGGTCATCTGGAATCAAAAACTAGGTCACGAGGTCAAGTCTTAGGAAAACCTTGTCTATGCTGTAGTTTTCATGGTTTTGATTGGATCTTCACCAAATTTTGTCAGAGTGTATGTCTTATTTATATGTTGGACACATTCTAACATGGGTCATCTTGGGTCAAAAAGTAGGTCACCGGTTCAAAACAATATTTTAATGAGTGAACAGTGATTGTCATTTGAGCGATATAGGGCCATATTGGCCCCTTGTTAACTGTTTTAGTTGGGATGACTCATGCAATTTTATTACATTTATTTACCTTTAACCTATAACTAGCCACGACCAATGATATTTTTCTTTTACATTTGGTACCTAAGTACATAAAATATCATTGGTTTAGAGTTTGGGGCTTCAGAGTTGTTGACAATTTTGTTTCATGTATTACAATGTTATGTATATAATGTTATTTTCAGGAAATTGGTGATGTTGATAATTTGGCAAGAAGTATAGAGACAGACTTGAGAATAATATCAAGTGCTTAGGAGTATGTGTACACTTAGAAGTAATACTAGTGTTTTAACAGTAATAAATCTATTTCGTGTGCATATATTAGCAATAGAATTAACTTAAACATGATTAAATAATGATGTACATGCTTTTATGATATCACAATGCTTTGTTCCTAATGAAATGTCATTAATTTTATCATTATAAGTGTATATAATATTATAGTGCATACATTATCAATGTAGATCTATTTGATTGAACACACCACAGTATTAACCAAAGTAATACTTGCTTCACATTTTTTCTAGATGAATTATACTTATGAGTATTAGTTTATTATAGCTGTTTTCGAGTACATAGTGTAGTGTCTTTTACTGGTTTGGCTAATCCTGGCCATTTGATTGGCTAATGGTGATGACTGAATCTATTAATAGTTGACAGGTAAGTAAATCATGAAGGCATTGCCTAGATAAGTTGTATAGCTATTTGAAGTTCAGTGTGCTTGTATGATAGTGCTCAGATTTATGGTGAATTTGTTAACATTTAGGGTTGATTTTACAATGTATATGACTGATGTAGGGTATGATATTATGATATAATCATGTGCTTGTGAACTATATACATGAATTTATTCATTTGTCAAATACTCATGATTGTCATTATAATATGTATCACTCATATCATGTAAATATTTTATACTCTCCTTAATGGAGGATTGAATGAAATATACAGACAATTTCCTTTATAAAAAAAGCAACTTCATACAAAAAACATAAACCAATATGCATCTTGTAATTCGTCTACCTACAACGTTTTGTTATAGTTTTTCTTGTTACAAGAACAGCTTAAGTTGAGAGGATTAACATTTGTGGATGACAATAATATTGGTTTATCTGATCATAACAGAGTTACGGCCCTTGCTTTATCTAGTCATGAAGTACAGTATTATATATGATGATGCTCAGTGGTGATTTATGTTTACTGTTCCACATTTTTCAGATGATGCTACCTAACCTGGTCATTGAGGTATGATACAGTATACATGTACATGTTCAATATATTGGTGCCGGTTTGGGTTGACTTTGCTGTTTTCGTTCTTCACTCTGATTATAGATTTTATGTTGAATTTAATGGATGAAGTAAAGTTTAGGTCTAAAAGTTAGGTTTGATCTAAACATTTTTATAAATTTCTGATGATTTAGTGCTCCGGCCAGTATATTTTAAGCTGTATGCACTTACATTCAATGCTTATCAAATGTATATAGTATTGTGTCATATGAATGTGGTTTATTGTTTAGCTAAAGCTGAAGATTGTGTCACCCTTAGTCATTTCATTCATTGTAATTAAAGATGCTATATATAGGGTACTAGTTAATAATACTATATCCCTTTATGATATAGATTCTTGGGTCCAACAATTCAAAATGTTGTACATGTATATGTAATCAGTTATGTTTGAATGTCAAAATATATAAGAATATGGTACCTCTAATTTCTGTTCATAGTCAGTAAAATTTTGTATTAGTATCTGTTATAATAGTTAATTTATTTTCATTTAATTAACTCTGGAAATGTTTTTTTTTTGTAGCATGGTTCAGAGATTTGGGATGAATAAAATGTAATGTTTGTTTGATGCTGTGGTGATATTGTTTTCCCATAATGTTCCTGTATTGATCAAATGGCTGCCTTAGGGTATGTACTCTATTGTCATGTTTCATGGACATATCTTTAATTGCTAACTTATATTCTATCTTTTTTACTTTGCATATACCTTTTGCCTAAGTTTAAAAAAAAGCTTGTTTAATTGTGGATGATGAACCCTACTGATAGCAGGACCATGTTTGACTTTTGTGTGAAAATGTTCAGTTGTTTCAATCAGTCTTAGTCAGATGTTTAAAAATTTGTAAAATACTTAAATGTGCACTCCATCAGTTATATATAATTATACTTCAAAGTGCAAAGTTTTGATTTACCATGACTAGATGAGACTAAATTCTGCTTGTAGGGTAAATGCATTAATTTTAATTTCGTAAGTATAAATGTCATCATTGTGATTTAATCTTGATCGATGGCTGTTAATTGTCACATGTGCAATTTCGGTGCCTTGTCTCTGGTGTCTGTTTCAGTAGCTTTGATGTCAGTAATATACATAGATATATATATATTGCTATTATAAATGTTACGTGATTTCTGATTGGTTAATATTGTTTATAGTCGGTTTTATAGTGACATGGCTGTGTATGTTAAAGAAATTTCTATTCAAAAGTTTAAATCACGATTTCCCGATTATTTGCGACTTCTGTAAGAATTTGTGAATCTGTATTAATGTATGCAATTGTTCTTTTTAGGACATACTGGTCAATTTCGCATTCTATCGACTGACAATCTTGCATTAGTATGTGAAATTAGTCCATTTTGGTGTGGCCGCATTTTTTCCGACCAGACGAAATCGGGTCTAATTCTAGCGTTTCTTTTTTCGATTTCTCAGTAACAGATTAGTCTAGGAATTTAGTTTTGGTCTTATTTTGTGCACAAATATATACCTGAAACCGCTGCAAACTTTGATTTGAAGAATTCGTCCGTATTGCTTTATCATTTTGTGTTTTGTAAAAGTGGTGCTCATTGACCGAAACGAAGAGTAATACGCCTTCTTATAGTATATATACCAGTTGAATGCCATGAATGGGGTCAATTTTTAGGACAATTTTATTTTTCATTTAAGGTTATTATGGGTTAAGTTATTTTGTTTCATGTAGAATTTATTGCAATTTTACCATCACAGGTCCGTTACATCTGCCTGTGGTTTGAACCTATGATATTAAAAAAGTGTGATATTTATATTGCTTTAGATTTGAGTGCATATTTTAACCAGCTGAAGAATTTACCGTTTAAGATACTTTTTAATATTTTATTTTTCACAATCCATATCCCCAGACAGAATCAAAGGCCTTAGAAATAGTCTTCAAAGAGGCAAAATATCTTCTTATTTAATTTTCATAACATATTTATAACTGAGTTTAGGGTAAAAATATGGTCAACAGTCGAGTAGTGTTTCCTGATTCATACTTGATTTTCTTTATTTATTTCATTTTCTCCTAGAAAATATTGTATCTTTGTTCAGAACTGCAATCTGCTTACACAACTGAGTGAAGAAATCGACCTGTAAACCTCAGGTAAGAGAGTATCTCCCTTATTCTTATAAATACAAACATGTAAGAAGTTTAGCACCAAGAAACCACTGAATAATTGGTATAACACCACTTTCTAACACCAAGTTAAATATTGCTACATACAAAAAGGTATAAAGGTAATACTTTATTAGTCGATGATTTAATATATTCGTTCAGAATGCCATCAAGAATACCATTATTATTATTCAGCAGATCCAATGTTTAAGATTTAATAAATGAATTGTAGTGATAGCACACATTTTACAGCCTAGCATTTGTTGATAAGTATACTTTCACTACCTTATATCATAAGTACGTACATAGACTCGCTTACTATGATATACATGACTGATTGAAACTTTCCTAATGTACAATGTACATGATATTTAAATAAACATTTTAATAAATGTATATGTGAATGCTATATATAGCACTGGTCTATCAGATTCATGATATGATAAGCCATGCTAACTGTGCATACTAACTTTTTTGCATTTTGTATTTATACAGCCCCAAATATTAACTTATAACCCAAATATGAACGTTGGATCGCCCACCGTTGCAGATGACATGGTTCTTGTGTCACTATGACCAGACTAAAGACTATGATGAGCATGCGTGACAATTATGCTAACCGCTGAAGGTATTAATATAAATCTAACAAGTATTCGGTGATGATTTTCAACAAGACAAAAAGCTAACAACAGAATCATAAAGTTTTCTCTTGGAAATAATGATGTAACAGAAGTTTCAGAATACATCCATCTGGATATCAGAAGTGATAAACTACTTTTAACGACTTCATGTGTCAGTGATGCCTGGAACAAACTAAGGGAAACATTTCTTGGCATATGCAACAGTAGTATTCGCACAGGCAGCTTAAATCCGATATATATCGTCCAAGATACTGTACAATTCTATCGTTATTCCCAAAAGTTAATACGGATGTGAACTACGGAGCACTTTATCTACTACCGATATGTTGTAACTTGAACGTGCTCATAGATTCTGTGTGAAGTACATGCAATATCTACTATCTAATACTAATACAGACATAGCACTATCAACACTTAATACAATATCAATGGAGAAGCTCATAGATTATAGAAAACTCCAATTTTTGGGACAACTCTGTTGACTTTCAAACAAATATTCAGCAAAACAAGTTTTCAACAACAGACTGATTAGATTCTGAAAGTTTGACTCTAAGTGTTTAGGTTTCATGCCTGATACATATCGTTTGTTACAGAGGTATAATTTATGTGAAGTCTTATACATGTACAATGAAACTGGAACATTCTCCTCAAACATTCATGGAAACATACCCTTAACCGGCACCTACTCTACACAGACCATCACGATCCACTGTCAAGACTGTTTGAAGATGAATCAGCGTCATTTAATACTATGTGATATAATGAGCATCAACTGTGGTGAAAATCGAAAGGAAATTCTAGCTTGACTGAACTATGTAAGAGAATAATTTATATTATAAGTAAATGTAGCAGTGCTAATTATATTCAAGGATGTTCGAAATGCACACAGCATACTGATGACATTATCGTACATAATCATGTTTTGTGTAAAAAACTCGTTATTCAAGAGACAAATGTTTTTGTTCTTATATCAATTGCTTCGGTTTGACCTTGAACAAAGTGTGGCAGCCTGTTAAAGTCAGCAATTGTCGTTAGTGATGTCATGATAAATGTTTGGCTTGGTAAACTTCTTTGTCTTTTTAACCTGATTCATCTGGGTTAATCTAAAATGCTAACTAATATATAAACCCTTGTATAATAATTCCAGATTATTTATATAAGCAAGGAATAAGTAAATTATATTAGTATAGATGTGTTTGTGTAGGATACCTAAACATGTCATTTGCATGTACATTTTGTATATATATATATGTGTGTGTAATTGAAATGAATTGTACATGTCCATTTGTATAATATTTACTACATACTCATATAAATCGCATTGCACTGTTTAACTTCTATAAACAGTCAACTTATTCTATTCAGAATGTTTTGTGAGTAAGACTCACTTACTTGATTTAATATCTTGCAGATAAAGCGTGTGATGTCACTTTATTTTGTCGCAAGCTTCACTTACTCTAAAATACTAGGACAATGTATATTAGATCTGTACATGTCTAACATGTAAAACGGTGTAATGATTGTCCGATTAATTGATAAGGTGATTTTTGCCATTATTGAAACGTCTTGAAATATCTTCATTTTAAGGCCTTCTTTTAATGCCAATAAGTCTCCTTTACTACATGATCTTTTTCACTAAGTCTAATGAATGTAGAATATAACTTTTATTGTATGAACTTTGCATTTGCTGTCTAAATGTATAAGTATATTAAATTCTATGCAATGCTTTGTTTAGTATTTATTAATGTATTATGTATAATGTATACCTTCCATAACAAAAATTGGAGGCAATTATTAAGATGTACAGTCAAACCTGTCGAAAAAGAACATCCTTCGGAAATACACGATATGGTCTTTATTGACAGGTGACCTTTATTTGGAGGTGGCCATACACACAGGTTTAACTATATATTGAGCAGGCAGATTAGGTACAAAACTAAAGATCTATGAAAATTATTGTAAACTCAATACCAGAGTAGACATTCTCCGTATAGAATGAATGTCACGTGCATAGCTAAAGGTTTTTTTCGGGTAAAGACAAATGAATACATATTCATTTAACATAGTATCGTCTTTTTTATATGACTGTAAACGATTTTAAGAATTGGCATAATTTATGAAGCACATTGTAGGATGTACTTTGTAGAAGTTGCTTGTAAAAACATGTACGTTGAACCTAATATTGAGCATCTTGCTGTGTGTAAAATTTAATTGACACACACCTAATCAGCTACACACTAATTCCAGTTGTGACAGTCGAAGTATTACACGACCATAAGCACAAACCGCCTGCATTATCATTAATTAAGTGTAAAGTTAATAGTTTCCGCTAGTCTATTTTTTCTGGACTGTATTTCTGTTATCGTATGATTAAATTATATCTCGGAACGAAAATACATATATTTGAAAAAAGTTCTATTAACCCTAATTTGGAGGATCTTAGTGGAAACTAGGTATTCATTTGTTCAAAATACATGTCCATGTACTATCATATTCTAATCATTTATTACATTGTGATGAGTCGTTACTATACCCAAACGACATGTCGTTTGTTGAACTCGAAAATCACATTTCCCATACTATAAGTGTTATCCATCAATGAATTTCCACGATTACACCCAACTATTTACAAACTTCATGTTTGTCATGATTTAAGTGCTACTGGGTTATACAAATTCTCGTATCCTAAACATCTGACGATACAGAAGTAAAACTCTGCAAGTGAAGACCACTGTCTTGACTTATATTTGTCTCTTTGTTAAATAAATGAATGTGCCAAAATCGATTACTAATAACTTAGGAATTATTACTTTGTTGCATTTCAGTTGTACTTTTCAACATTGGAATAACAATTCTATATAACATAATATTAAAAAATTCGCCTGTATACCATACAACGTTTGGTCAATGTTTGGCAACCATTTTTGAAAGTACACACAAGGCTACTTTTGTTATCTCCCTCATGAAGCCGTATAACAAATCTTCTACTTATCAAATAGTGTTTGGTCAAGGTTTTGCAACCCTTTGTTAAACACAATGCTGCATTAATTTTGTTATCTCCCTAATGTAAGTCAAAATTATCTACATACAGTCAAACATGTGTCAGTGGTCACCTCCAAATAAAGGCCACCCTGTGTATAAATGCCATTGTTACAAAAATGTCTTTGATTATTACAGAGACATATACAGTCTCTGATTATTAGAAACAAAACGACATCCAACAAAAGGCAGGTTTGGCTGTATGTCTCTGAGATGATACTGTTCTTAAATGTACGAAGAGTAATCCAAAAATTCCAGGACACTGTTTTTTTTACTTTTTAAATACAGCATGCAATTAAGTCAAAACTAAGTACAAGCATTGATGAAAAAGCATCAAAGGCGACACTGAAAAGTGATGTAATGACTAATGAAGAAGTATTGTTTGTGTTACTGTTATCAATAGTGGCAATCTACTGAACAAGGCCAATGCTCTTTTAAAGTATGATTTTTTACAGTGAAGATTTAATATTGATCATTCTCGCTAACAGTCATTATGACCTTGATATTTGACTCTAAAATCAATAAGGATCATCTACTGGCCAAGTATGAGGGCCGTTGGTCATACTGCTGAGTCATATCCACAAATATCCATATGGGCCATATCCGTCGTTTAGTGATACTGTTTGAACGATACTTTTGGACAGGCTTGATGCTGGTCAAGAACGCTTTAATTATAGTTAATGGCATCAGCTGATACAAAACTATGGAGGTTATTCATAGAATTTGCAAATAAAGAAGGTACAAATAATATAGTAGAACTGATATGAATTTATTGCAACTTTTAGAGTGTAAGAATTATAAAACACATATCTAATACAATATATATATATATTAAAAGACAGTAACAACACTGAAAGGCTTTTTTTTCAATTATTGCCATACGTATCTTGATATTAGTCTGATATAGCTCTTTACTTAAGAAATTATATCATTGCTGTCAGTCTGGTCTTGAAGTAAAGTCCATGATATGAACCAGGTATATCTAATTTATCTCTCCTGAACATATGAATACAGATAAACCTGTCAATAAAGGTCACACTTTGCCTTTCCCAAGTGGGGACCTTTGTTGGCATTTTGACTATACATATTATTTTCACTATTTCTTGTACCTAACTCAGTAACGGTGACAATGACTTTGAAATTAGTTGATAAAATGATCAACTTTACAAATTTTGAATCTTTCTTACTTAATTAATATTCCTTTAATTAAATAAGCTAATCAAGCAACATAAGTATTATCTCATTACTGAGGTAGTGATTGGTGTACTATATATATATATATATAGATAGATAGATAATATATGGATAAAGTAGAATATCACAGTTGTTATTGAAAGTTCAGAAATAAATGCATCATATGTTCAGTGTACAACATAAGCATCAGTGTAGGACATACGGTAAGCAGAATATCTATATAAACAACTATATACGAGGGGCGTTCATTAAGTTCGTGGACAACCAAGCATATCAGAAATGCTAGATTCATGCTTACTATCGTTGCTATGGTGATCGATTTCACGTGCTTTTGAAAGTCTTTTAGCGGAAATTAATGGTACTTTTTTCCCTTTTATGTTCATTAAGTAATAGATACAGTACGAGTTTTTCTACAAAAGTGTCCTCTTACAGACGTAAGAAGATGGTTCACGTAGATAAACAACCAACTTGTCCAAGGCGTACTGTATCTATTATAAAGAATTAAATGATCACCCCTCATATATACATACATACATACATACATACATACACACATACATACATACAATTGCATGAAATGAAAATCACTATTCAAACAGTGTTATAATAATACTAACTAAATTGATAATGAACTGCAAACAATAACAAGAGGGCCAATATGGCCCTATATCGCTCACATGACAATCACTGTTCACTCATTAAAACATTGTTTTGAACCGGTGACCTAGTTTTTGACCCCAGACGACCCATGTTCGAATTTGTCTTACATATCATTAAGACAAACAGCCTGACTAGGTTTGGTGAAGATACGATCAAAATTTGACATCTACAGTGTTAATAAGGTTTTCCTAAGATTTGACCTTGTGACCTGTGTTTTTTACCCTAGGTGACCCATATTTGAACTTGTCATTAATATCATTAAGACAAACAATCTGACAAGGTTTGGCCAAGATCCAATTTAAACCATGACAATAAGAGCTTTTACAAGATTTTTACCTAAGATTTGACCTGGTGACCCAGTTTTTGACCCCGGCTGAATATGTTCAACCTTGACTCACATATCATTGAGGCAAACTTCTGACAAGGTTTGGTGAAGATCCAATTAAAACCATGACATTTAGAGCTTTTACAAGATTTTTACCTAAGATTTGACCTTGTGACCCAGTTTTTGAACCCGGCTGACCCATGTTCATCATTGACCCACATATCATTGAGGCAAACATTTTGACAAGGTTTGGTGAAAACATTTTGACAAGGTTTGGTGAAGATCCAATTAAAACTGTGACATCTACAGTGTTAACAAAGTTTTCCTAAGATTTGACCTGTTGACCTAGTTATTGACCCCAGATGACCCATATTTATACTTGACTGTTATATCATTAAAACAAACGATTTGACAAAGTTTGGTGAAGATCCAATAATAACTGTGAAATCTACAGTGTTAACATGGTTTTTCATAAGATTTGACCTAGCGACCTAGTTTTTGACCAAGATGACCCATGTTCGAACTCATCCAAGATATTATGAAGACAAACATTCTGACAAGGTTTCATGATCATCCAATCAAAACAGTGACTTCTAGAGTGTTCACAAGGTTTTCCAGCAATTTGCCCTAGTGACCTAATTTTACTACAGAAATTACCCATTATCAAACTTGACCTACATATTATTAAAATAAACATTCTGACAAAGTTTCATGAAGATAAATGCAAAACAGTGATTTCTAAAGTGTTCACAAGGTTTTCCCTTATTTGGCCCTGGTGACCTAGTTTTTGACCCCAAATGGCCCAATATCGAACTCGTCCGAGATTTTGTTGATATTAACGTTTTGACCCAGTTTTGCTAAAATTGAGCCAAAAATGTGGCCCCTAGTGTGGTCACAACAAAAAGTTTGACGACGCACGACGCCGGACGGAGAGTGATCCTAATAGCTCACTTTGTCACTTTGTGACATGTGAGCTAAAAAGAAATGCAATGTGTAGGTCATGAACAACGCATTCACAGTGAATGTGCAACTGTGTAATTGATCAAATATTGAATGGTCATTAGAAATATGCAATCATACATCTGTTGTAAGGTGTGCAACTGAAAAGTTTTTCTTCAAGTGTCTTCTTACAAACGTAACAGGACAGTTCACTCTGACAAACAACCAGGTTAAATTTATAGTAAATATCAGAAGGTGTTGTTATAGAGGTTGTTGCTCTACAGAGGGCCGCTCTGCAGAGGTTGTACTGTACTTGTGTCTGACTTACACAACAATAATAGATTATGTGTAAAATTATAGATCTATATTAATACAAGAGGGCCATGATGGTCCTTTGCTCGTTTATCTTAAATGAAGACTGCCACTTCTTTCATATTATTGCAACTTTTTTTTTTTGGTGAAACCGGATGGTTTTTCGTTTATTTTATATTATATTACGTGGTTTACAGCTGAATACATATAAGAAATGTGGAAAGATGCGTAAATAAAACATACAATAAGCATACAGAAAAATAAAGACAGAAAGATATATTTTCGTATGAGTGATGAAAATTATTGGGAAAAGTATAGCTCCATATACATGTACATATAAATGGGTAGTTGTATAATGTTTATAGTTGTGATTTTAGTGTCTCGCAGAATTGTTTTAAAAGATAATGTTTATTACTGTAGCATCTTGTTAGGATATCTAAGTCGATTATATAACGTATTTAAAAGATTTACTGATTTACGTCTTCTATCGCTTTTGAAATATGATTTATAGATGCAGTATTCAATTTGACTTAGAATGATTATTAATTGATAGTTTCGTAATATCTGTGTTTTATTTTATGTCCAATGACAATATTATCTAGAGAGTTCATTTTGTTTTTTATTTCTATATTTGAAAATAGTTCATTCATTTTTGTCCAAAAGGATGTTTAGTACGGACATGTTAGGAAGAAATGATTGTAATTTTCAATTTGGCCGCAGTAGTAACAATTGGGGGAATCCAGTATTTTCAATTTATGGAGATTCTCGTTTGTAGCAATAATGTTGCTTAATATTTTGTATTTTAAGTGTTTTACTTTTGTATCAATAACAGTTTTATGTAAAAAGTGATAGACACTATGCCAAATAATTGTCTTTTTTAAAGCTATGTTCCCAATAGTTGTGAAGATATGTGTTTCCTTATTCCTTTTAATTAGTTCTGTATAATAATCTTTACTTTTATTCAGTTTATCAAAACTTTCTAGGCATACATTTATATTTGTTTTAACTGAAGTTTTCGTTGAGTGAAGAGAACTGATTTCAATTTTCCATATAAGGGGTATAGCTTTTTAATTATCTCAACTTCTGAGATCCATATCATTGCAACTTCTTTCAAATCAATATTTAACTAGGAGAGCCTAATCATCAAGACTGGATGAATTAAAGAAAATTAAAAAAGAAATTCTTGATCAGGAAGATTTTACTTATTGGGAAAAAGCCATAATCCCCCTGGGCAGGACCTACTTTGACCCTAGGGCCATAATTTGAATAATCTTGGTGAAGATCCACCACACGATGTTTCATGCCAAATATCTAAGCTCTAGCCTTTGTGGTTTCAGAGGAGATTTTTGAAGTTTTTACAACATGCATATAGGAAAACCCCATAACCCCAGGGCAAGGCCAATTTTGACCCATGAGCCTTAATTCGATCAATATTGGTAGAGATTCATCTAAATACTCGATGTTATGACCGTGAAAGTATAAGCAAGAGTGTTGACAAGATTTTCTTATAATTATCGCATGCACACTTTCACTAAACATCCAGAATTGCGCCGTTTGAAGATGTTGATTTTCGCCGCATTGTTTTTCACGAGTAGCTATCATAATTATGATTCTTAAAGTTTACACAATTTATGCAGCTCTTATTTATATGCAGTCAGCGGAGTGTCGCTTGCCATGCATATTTCGCATAAAGTTAAAAATATCAACGATACCTGTGGTACACACACAATAATCTTAAAATGACAATTTTGTTTTCAACCCGTTATGCAGTTGCCTCAATATAAATTGACACATTCCACTGTTAGTGACGTCATTCGGTGATAGCAACTTATTTCGGAATGAAATTCATTGCTGATGACGTATCGTGTGTATCTAGATTACACGTTTCTTGGGCAACATATGATTACTATGCCTCTGCGAATGATTTATATTTAACAACGACGAAAAATGCATAGATCTACAGTATCGATGTGCAAATAATAATTACTGATATCATGCGACATAACCGTGAAATTAAGACTGAACATTTTTAATGCACGTATATCTATACGAAAGACGAGGATATAAAAAAATACGCGTTAGCAAATCGATCACCGAGGAATCTTTGAGCATTAAAAACGAAATGTGACTCATATGAGTCGATGGAATAACATTCATGATGTGAGTTCTGATCAGAAATCCGCAACGCCGATCTTGACATAATCCAATCTTTAGATCCTAAATGGAAACATACGTTTCTGTGGATGTTAGTTTCGGAAAACGGTAACTTAAATATATCATTATCTATTAAATTTTAACAGAAGTTACAGGCAGTTGATATCCCTAGGACTTTAAAAAAATGATTCAAGTTTAACTTATACGATCTGATGTCATAAAGGAGTGAGTATAACTACTTCCGGTTAAACAAGAGGGCCATGATGGCCCTATAAATGCTCACCAGGAGAAAAGGTCATTTGGAGATTAACATTGTTGAAGTTTTCTATACGAGTCCAAGTAAGATCAAGATACCCATCTGGGCCGTTTTTTATCCCATGGCCATTATATGAACAGATTTAAAAGAGGTCTATTAGACAAAGCTAGATACCAAATATCTTAGCTCTAGGCCTTGTGGTTTCGGAGAAGAAGATTTTTTAAATTTTACTATATAAGTCTATATAAATCAAGTGACCCCCAGGGCGGGGCCAATTTTGACCCTAGGGCAATAATTTGAACAAACTTGGTAGAGGTCCACTAGACAATGCTACATACCAAATATCTTAGCTCTAGGCCTTGTGGTTTCGGAGAAGATTTTTAAAATTTTCCTATATAAAATAGAATAAACTCCAGGGCAGGGCCAATTTTGACCCTAGGGCAATAATTTGAACAAACTTGGTAGAGGTCCACTAAATAATGCTACATACCAAATATCTTAGCTCTAGGCCTTGTGGTTTCGGAGAAGAAGATTTTTTAAATTTTACTATATAAGTCTATATAAATCAAGTGCCCCCCAGGGCGGGGCCAATTTTGACCCTAGTGCAATAATTTGAACAAACTTGGTAGAGGTCCACTAGACAATGCTACATACCAAATATCTTAGCTCTAGGCCTTGTGGTTTTGGAGAAGATTTTTTAAATTTTCCTATATAAAATAGAATAAACCCCAGGGCAGGCCCAATTTTGACCCTAGGGCAATAATTTGAACAAACTTGGTAGAGGTCCACTAGATAATGCTACATACCAAATATCTTAGCTCTAGGCCTTGTGGTTTCGGAGAAGATTTTTTAAATTTTCCTATATAAGTCTATATAAATCAAGTGACCCCCGGGGCGGGGCCAATTTTGAACCTAGGGCAATAATTTGAACAACTTGGTAGAGGTCCACTAGACAATGCTACATACCAAATATCTTAGCTCTAGGCCTTGTGGTTTCGGAGAAGAAGATTTTTTAAATTTTCTTATATAAGTCTATATAAATCAAGTGACCCCCGGGGCGGGGCCAATTTTGACCCTAGGGCAATAATTTGTACAAACTTGGTAGAGGTCCACTAGACTATGCTACACACCAAATATCAAAGCTCTAGGCATTGTAGTTTTTGACAAGAAGATTTTTTAAATTTCCTATATAAGTCTATGTAAAATCAAGTTACCCCCGGGGCGGAGCCAATTTTGACCCCAGGGGAAAAATTTGAACAAACTTTGTAGAGTTCCATTAGACAATGCTACATACCAAATATCTCAGCTCTAGGCCCTGTGGTTTCGGACAAGAAGATTTTTTAAGTTTTTTCTATTTGTTGCCATATAGCAACCAGAGTTTTTAATGAAATTTAATTTTTTGACCACCCAAGGATCATTCCAGCAAAGTTTGGTTGCAACCAGCATAGCGGTGTAGGAGGAGATGTTGTTTTAAGTAAACATGGACGCCACGTAACGACGCACGATGGACGCAGGGTGATCACAAAAGCTCACCCTGAGCACATTCCTGCTCTGGTGAGCTAAAAATGTTAGATAGGGAAACACCACATGTACTATCAAAGGAGACCTAAGAAGTGCGTGCCTGATAGAGCAGTATGGGTTGACATTCCATGTACTTCCATAAAAAGAGCATCCTGTCAAAACCATGGCGCCTCGGATTCACACAAATGATTTATTTGGACATGCAAAACTGATACATGTATCTTAATTCCTATTGATTTGTGTATGATATGTTATATATTTATAACACTTTTTAACAGTTCTGTCTTTTGACTTTAAAATTCACTAAAATATGAACCACTTAAGTTGTTGGACTTACCCCCCCCCCCCCCACTTGTACACATTCAGTCATACACCGTACCGCTCACGGGTGACTCAAATTTGTATTTGCAACATGCCTTAAAAAAATCCTGGCTAGAACCCTGCTACTAGATATGGTTTCACCCCGAAATATTTCATACCATAAGTTCTGGCCTTTGCAGTTTCAGTGAGGAAGACTTTTAAAAAAATACCATATGCATATACGGAAAGCCCATGACCCCCCAGATTGGACTAATTTTGACCTAAGGGCCATAATTTGAACAATCGTGGCAGAAGTCTACTACACAATGTTTCACGCCATATACCTGACCTCTACATTTTGCGGTTTTGAAGAGGACGATTTTTGCAGTTTTTACTTTAAACCCATAACCCCAGGGGCTGGCTTTCTTTGACCCCAGGGCCATAATAACAATCTTGGTAGAGGTCTACTACACAATGTTTCATGCCAAATATATTAACTTTAGCCTTTATGGTTTCAGAGAAGATTTATTTTTTTCCATATTCAAATAAGGGAAACCCGAGGCCCCAAGGGCGGGGCCAATTTTGACCCCATGGCCATACTTTGAACTATGGAGGTCCACTAGACACAATTTCATGCCAAATATTTTAGCCTTAGCAGTTTTGGACAAAAAAGATTTCAAAGATTTTTATTTCCATTGCCATGACAACCAAATTTCTGCATGAAATTGAATTCTTTGACCCTCTTTTCAAGAGCTTCATGCCAGGAACTTTCCTGCCAAATATTAGCAAAATTGGCCCAGCAGTTTGGGAGGAGATTTCATATGAAGCAAATTGTTGACAATGCACAACACTGGGCAGGCACCCATGCAATAGCTCAGCATGAACACTTTGTGCTCTGGTGAGCTAATAAATAAATACTATAAATTTTGAATAAATCAAATAAATATATTTTATGAAAGTTTTTGTTGAGAAGTAATTAAAGTATTGAAAAGTGTCTTCTAACAAATATAAGAATAGCTCTGCTGGGGTATAGTCATATGATCTGAAATAGAACACTACATTATATGAAGGTAAAATGTTGAAGTGTCTTCTAACAAATATAAGAATAGCTCTGCTGGGGTATAGTCATATGATCTCAAATAGAACACTACATTATATGACGGTAAAGTATTGAAAAGTGTCTTCTAACAAATATAAGAATAGCTCTGCTGGGGTATAGTCATATGATCTCAAATAGAACACTACATTATATGAAGAATGTCCATTCCTGTGTTTCAAATTCCATGTTTTTAGACAACTTCCATCATATTAAGTATAGAAATAAATATTCAATAATACATTATTAATTTTTCATTGATAAAATTTTCTCTGATGCTACTATGGGTATTGTATGTCTAACACTTAATAATTACATCAAAGCTTGTCAAAGTCAAAATTTAACAAAGATTTATTTAGGGTAATTAAATCTAACACAAAGATATAAAATTATCTAGATTAAAATCTGACCTAGTTATGATGATATTAGTACTGTTCTTACAAGATTGCTTATAGCAACATACCATACATTTTATGTTACTATTATGCATACAATAATTTAGCATAACTGTTATGGCAAATGGTTCTGAGTTTAGAAACTAGAAGGTTGCAGAATCAAACAAAATATTTCATTAAATACCTGTGAACAAAGGCCTTTATTGACCTGTGGTCTTTATTTAGAGGTATTTTTGTTCTGATTAATCAGGTACTGTTTAAGAACAAATGGCCTTTAATCACAGACTGGTGACCACTAACACAGGTTTGACTGTCACCTAAGTCATGACATTAAAAAAATATCAATATCTTCTACTGAACAAAAACCACTGAGTAATAAAATTCAAATAACACAAACTTTTTTTATACCACAAATAGTCATAAGGTTCTATTCCCAACTTTTTTAACTTCATGATTAAAAATATATCCATTAAATTAAAATGCATGTCCTTTGTCAATTGATTTTTCTACATAGTTTGTGTATTTTTCCGGACGTTTTTTTAATAATTCAGAATATCAAGACATGAATAATTGCACAGCAGATCACTTGTTTTTTGTGTTGATGTCGTTGTATGGTCAGGTTGGTCTGGTCGCTCTTTTGTTGTACAATCCTCTTGCTAGCACAACTGAAGTATGCTTCTATCTTTTTCAGGTACGATTGATCAGGATGAGGACTTACTACAGGCATGCAGGTTCTCCACCTGCTCAATTTAAGGCCTTTCTTGACCCTAAAACAAGATAAGAATTAAAAATAAGAGAAAAAGACAATGCAATTTCATCCATTATTGTTAAAAGCTCTACAAACTAGGCACTTATCTCGGCACCTTCCAAATATATTGTACAAATTGAATTAAATTCTAGTCTTTTAATGATTCTTATGACCCTTTGCCAATATTAGAAGAGTATTCCAATCATAGTTACTTTACCAATCAATAGCATGGGCATTTAAAGAAATGTAATGATATTCCATTTCACGGATCAATCAAAACGTTATCCTTACAATCTTCACAAATAATTTTTTCAACAACCCGACATTGTGAAGGCTCAAATTTTGCCAGACCAACAATTTCTTACTGTACCAAATAATAACTTTCTTTTGCATGATTATTTTTTATTAATGAAAGTATATTTGTTTCCTATGATGGT